>PEDP01001041.1:0-14606 GCA_002918395.1 Erysiphe pulchra | reverse complement strand
GTTTGGTATCAAAGAATTCGCGACAGAGAATAAATTCAGAACTAAATCCCGATGCACAATATAAATTTTCTAAAGATTTCCATATTTCGTGTGCCCTTTTGATATGTTTAACTTGAAGTAATGGGCCGTCATCAAGACAAAGTTGAATGGTTGAAAGTACAGATGACTTCATATCTGGTGTTACATCGTCTGTTTCGGTAATAATATTTGTTCCTTCTTTTCTCAAAATTGCCTCCATTCTTATAGCCCAGATTGAATAATTTTCTGAGCCTTGTAGCTTATATGTAAATATATTTAAAATTTTGTACGCACTATACCTAACAGCTTAAAACTGAGGCCAGCAGGAAGTTCAATAAACTGCTCAAAATAAGTCCAACGTTAAGCCATGGCAGCAGCGTAGTATGTGAACTTCTGTTGGACCGAACTCACATTCGAGTGTTGGTTGATGCGCTAGTGGTTCCCCACAAATTTAACATTAATGCATAACAAATTTAGTAGCCATATCTTCTTCGAACGTCCCTTAATCGCCAGTCCGGAAGTGTCGAGTCCGTGCGTTGAAAAGGCCGACCGGACCGAATGAAGCGGATGAGTACCGAGAATATGCTTTTCAAGATTGGAATTAAAAAGTAATTCACACAAAAAAATCTATGTGAAGTAGATTATAAAAACTAATTAATCATTATTTATGTACTAGATAGTATTTTATGAGATGAATTTCTTTGTAGATATAAGCTAAATTAAAACGTAATCATAAAAGCCGTAAATATTTTCAAATCCTAAAACACTCAAGAAGTAAGAAACGCATCAAATTTCCATCTCGATAAAGTGTAGTGCAACATAATAAGTCTCAGCGAATTTCTTTGTTGAAAAACATAAATCAATGAAGTCCAAAGCTGCTTGTCACAATTTAATATCAATAGTTGACTCGTGATAATTAAGAATCAATTTACAAGAGCCAGCGATTGGATAACTGAGGCTGTCAGGTTTCGAGGGTGACAATGGCTAGGGAGTTGATACAATCAGGTGAGACTAAGGTAATAACAGGCACTGAAAAGGGTCTAATGACTCTAGAAGGGAGCTATTGTTTTATGAATAGGACTAAGAGGAAAAGAGTAGACAGAAGACAAAGAGTGAAGAGATCTAACAAACGGACTTCACATATATATACATTACTGTTTCTAGGGTTACAGAGAAAAAGTAAACAAGACAAGTAAACAAAGCAGTAAGCGAAGAGCATAGTAAATCAAGAATCAAATCCTTCAAAGTCTTACAGAGGCACAAATGTCAATTGAATTCAACAACCAAACATTTTCATCTGGAATCTGTCACGCTTGCCTGTGCTTCTTGATACTGCTTCTAGAGAGCTGTCTTGATTACAGCAGCAGTAATACTTGACATAAGAATCTTTTAAAATCTGTAACTGCTTGAGCTTGTAACCACCAGCACCTTTAATCAAGCCTACAAGATAACTTATTGCTTTGTTAAAAGGGTTGTATTCAAGTGATTCGTCATCGTTCTTCTCAAGTGCTTGAGTAAAATTGATAGGCATCTGATCTAGGTCAATTGAGTGAGAAATGTCAAGGTACCTTTTTTGATGCTAAATAATATATCAATAGGCATATCTTCCCCAATAGCTGAAGTATATGGAATAGTAGTCACTGGTTTATTCCAAGTCTTGACCTCGTACAGAAAACTATCCAATTGATCCACTTCAGGAATATTTGATTGGATTTGTTTTTTGTTATACTTCTTGCAAAGATTTAGCCGCTTTACATGTAGATTGACGCAAAACTCTTTAAATTGGACGCTCCCGTGAGCATTTTGATCAGTACTGTGTAGGTTGGTGGTCCAAGATAGAGGAGTAACTAAATTAAATAGGAACACCTGATATTATATTAAGAATAAAATAGATGGTGAAGTTAGAAATATAAATGGAGACGTGGTGTGACTTAAATTTAGAGTCAAATTTTGGATGGGAGATTCATGATTAGTGGTGTCTTACGTCTTACTGTACCTAGAGAGCATAGATCCGAGGATTTTCGGAAGCAGGATCGGCATGGACGGCAAAATCGGCTTTTTCGACGCACGGACTCGACACTTTCGGATTGTGAGTTATGGTTCAATCTTCATTAGGTTCCTAGACACTATCCGTATAGTAAAGCTTCATCATACGGTATTGATCATGGACTCCACCTACATCACTAGCAAATTACGTCAACTACTGCTGCACGCTGTTGAATTTTCTGCAACATACTAGAAATTTACCGCTTTTTATTAATTTATGAAATCTGAGTCGGTGGTGGATTATTCCTGGGCCTTAAAATGCTACCAAAGACTTATTTGATGATGTATCAGTTGAAGTGATACTGACGGAGAACGAAAGAGCTTTGATGCAGGCAATTTAACTAAATCTTCCTAACACTAAGAATTTGGTATGCGATTGGCATATCTAGACATTTTTTTTTAGCAAAGCACCGTGGTTCTTTTGATAGAAGGAAAAATGAGATGAATTGGAGAACAGTTGGAAATCAGTAATCTAGTAGAAGATATTTAAGAGTTTCTATAAAGCATAGATGGAACTTTAAGCAAACTCATTAAGTACCTTAGTAACGTATGTCGAGAGACAATGGACGCTGCATAAGGAGCTTTTTACTGCACCATGGGCCAATCTTCATCTTTATCTTGAATTTACCACATCAACAAGAGAAGGGGCTCATGAAAGAATAAAGTGGCAATACCTAGTAGTTTCGAAAAGCCATCTTTTTATGGTGTTTCAGAGACTGAAGGATGCTAATACAGTAGATATGAGAAAAATGTTGGCCAAAATTGAAAAGCAAAGGCAGGAGATAGGCAAACTTTTTGCAGGGACTTATACTACAAGATTTTTTATTGTGATTCACATAAGGATTTGGGCATAGCTACCAAGCTTGTTATGGAAATAGAGCACAGTTAGAGAAACATTGATGAAAGATAGCTGGAAGCGTGTTCTGGTGTTTTTGAGTGGGTATGGGTTATTCCTTGCAAATAAAGGATCTACAATTATCATCGATCCCAGACATCATTGAACATTGATGATTTTTGTAATCAGTGCCATATCTCAAACTTTCTAAGGGTTGATATCGAAAACTGTGTGAAGGATCTTAGTGAAACTCCGCTACCCGACCCTGCAACCTGAATTTGGGCGCCACATCAACAAGCTACAGCATGACTTTGTATTTAGAATCTGATGTAGCTAGTAAATGGTAGTAGTTTCTCAACATCATCAATTAGATTACAAGATCTTGGATTGTTTAAACCACAAGGGCGGCTAGTTTGAGCTCTGAACAGAGATAAAAGAGTCGGAGTGCGGAGATGAGGCCGGCAAGCCGATCAAAGCGATACCCATGGAGAACTCTCTACCATCGAGCATGCAGCTACAGCTTTGGGTGATCATTCTATCGGGGGCCAAGAAGATGCCGCATATGCAGAAGGCTCGGACACGATTTTCGCACCTGACCTAATCGACTACGAGAGATAATATCGACAGTAAAGTGGTAGCAGGAGTCAGGAAAGACGTGGATTTGTGTCGGAATTAAGTCAAGTTAAATCAAAGCAATTAAACAAATACCTCTAAGCGGCCGCAGATTACATATTGAAATTGAAAAATAAACATGGGCTAGATTAGATTGTTTTCCCTCTTAGCTGCTGCTGCATTGGCAGTTTGGGAGACCAATGGGATGAGAAGCCGTAACTCCTCCTAGTCCTGATTCGCTCTGACTTAATGCTAATTCAGTTTTAGGACCCACTTTAGACCCAGTTTATGTACACCCATGCTCTCTATGCAAAAATTAAGGGAAGTGGATTGTGGATATTGATGGTTTTTTGAAAGACGGATGTCGGCGAGGTGCAAATCGCTTTGACAGCTGAACTGAACTGTTGTTCATTGATTAAAACTCTACCTTCCGTACTTCATGCATTCATCTCATTATCATCGATCAGTAAACGCTTATCATGAGACATGAGTGACTCGGCTGAATGAGTAACTCGGCTGAACGGCGTCACTAGCCGCTTGTTGAGTGTTTGTTTACTTATTAGACTGTTGTGCTCTACAAGCCAATCTCCACTGACCGCATTGAGATGCGACGGTTAGAGGTACTAACTAGCTCTATGATTTAATATTACAACGAAAGTCTTATCGCTGGAATATGAGTCACTATCTGAATGTGAGAGAAAGTATTATCCATTTTCTCCATCCAAACCTAGTTAAGACCCACTCTAGTACGTGCACTCAACCCAAATCGATATGCGTGTTTTGTGAAGTTTGATGGACAATTGTAGTAGAATATATATAAGAGAAGAAAACTAGATGTACAGCACAGGGAACCTATCTGTAGAAACTAAGAGTGCTATATTTAGTAAGAGAACCGAACCGTTGCTCACTGCGTTGTTTCAGATAAAAAAGAGTCAATGTACGTCACTGGCTCGTGTGTCGAATGCACTGATTGGGAAATGCCCGTCTGTAGCTAATCACAGCAGTGTGGGCACGGACCACTGATGCAACAATCCCAATAACGGGGAGTTTGTCAGGTACGCGCGACGTAGGAATTAGGACGAAGTAGTTCCCGATTCGAAAATCATAGCGCCTGGTGGGTTCATTGTTTGTCTGAGTAGAAGAGAGCAGCGGTTGCTTGCTCAACTAACTCACCATGACAGGAACTTACAGTCACTTGTCCCAGCTGAGATCGCTCTCGGCAAGACCCCGATCTCCGGGGCTTACTTCGAACTGTTTATTGAGGGTTAAACTTGTTGCTACTGGCCAGTGAGAGAAACAGGATGAACCAAGAACATAGAACATGCATAAACTTTCAAAGACTCAGGGATATTGTATATTTGGGTGCCTGTCTTTTCTCTTCTATAAATAAATATGCCGATTTACATAAAGAGGACTTCTTAATAGAGATCTTATCAAGTTTTCATCAATGAATACGCCCTAATACGATGACCGGTGACTCTGCTATTTCAGTCTGGGAAATTACCTAAAGCGTTCCGTGCCGTTTGAGGCTAAGTGGCACGTGCTCCCGGCATTTAGTGCCACATTTGCATATTTCACTTGATCAAAAGCACACCCTGATTAGTCCACCAGCCCATTTAGGAAACTGTGTAAATGCCCGTGTTATAAGTGGGAACCTGAAAGAAAACATTTAGTGAGAGAACCTGCCTGCGGGGCTACAGATGGACTATATTTGTACTGCTTTATCAACATTATTTGACATGGAAACTGCTTAATTACAGTCTCTTTGATACAGAAAAGCCGAATTTGGCGCAACTAGGTATATTTAAAAATAATTCAATACAGAGACTTTAATAAGTCTTGCGATGGCGGCTCAGGTTACCTTGCGTCGGAAAGACTCGACTGTAGGACCGCCTCTTCGAATCTTATCAATAGGTAAAAGTTTTGTATCAATTAAAATGTGTCGTAGCTAGAGCTGACGGAACTTAGACGGCGGTGGTGTTCGCGGATATTCAGTTTTGATAATTATTCAGGAGCTGATGTACAGAACATATGTAGAAATGTATGGCAAAGCGCCCAAAAGAAACCAGATACCTAAACCGGCCGATCACTTCGATCTGATCGTAGGATCAGGTACCGGTGGTCTGGTTGCGATAATGCTAGGAAGATTAAGACTGGACTTGGAAACTTGCAAGGAGATGTATATCAGGACGTCCAAAAAAGTTTTCGAGTCGGACAAAAGAATCGCTGGAATCCCCTATACATCTACCCTCTTTAAAGCTTCGAAATTGGAAGAAGCCATAAAACAATGTGTAATGGAACATACCGTCTTAAAGTCAGAAGGAAATGACGGCTCAGATCCTCCAACATATGAGAATTACTTATCCAGCTCAAGGAATAATAGAGAAATATGTCGCAGATATCATTCTCGTAATTCAAGTATGGCAAGCTTGAGTACGAGAGTATCACGTACATCCTCAACCCCACGATATTCTATGGTCGAACTAGGGAATCCCGATGCTCTAATGTATGATAAACGGGACTACAGAACCAAAACGTAAGTACATGACTATTTATTATCCAAAACTCTGCTGAAAACTGCATTAGCGCAGTGACTGCAGTATATAAGGGTACACCTAGAGGTGGCCAACCTGCTCTTCTCAGATCTTACGATTCCCGAAAAGAACCACCACCAGAATTTGATTGCAAGATATGGGAGGCAGGACGAGCATCATCAGCTATGGTTTTAGCATTTAAAGAAATTCAGATTAGACAGTCAGTATTTCTTGACGAGGGTGCTGGTCAGTTTAATCCGGCCCCTATTGCTTTGGAGGAAGCTTGTGCAAATGAATGGCCGTCCCGAGAAGTAGGTGTGTTTGTAAGTGTCGGAACTGGCAAGAGACCTCAAGGGAGCGATATAAATGCTCATCTCTGGTATGAAGGCTTTTTAGGTGAATATGCTGATGCCAAAAGACGAATGATCGCAAAAATTGAGGGGTGCGAGAAGATACATGAATATATGCTTCAAGAGGGCCTTGCCAGGTTTGGGGTCAATTCTGAGAATTATTATCGATTTAATGTTGAGGTTGGAGTTGGTGAGTTTGAAATGAATGAATGGACCCGTCTTGCAGATATTAGCACATCAACGCGTCGCTATCTAGGAAAACCAGATGTACAACGTCAAAGTCTCAGAGCTGCTTCGAAACTAGCTATGATACATAGGACCAAACTCCGAAATGAGTCAGAACTGAATAGAATGACATCTAAGAAACAATCAAGTCCTACCATTCCATCTGATACTATACCTGAACCACATCTTAACGCAGTAGAACTTCCTACCAAAACACCTGAATATATACCCTACCGTAATACACTACGTAATTCATGGCAGAACTCATCAGATTTCAAAAACAATGACAACCTTGAAATCCCAGTTTCCCCGAAAACGACAACACCTCGCAGCTCGATTGGCAGCAAATCCAGTACGCATTCTCCTTTCTCAAAGTCAGAGCTAGATCACCTATTCGGGAATGGAACTGGACGAATATCTATCATTAATTCTGATGAATCCCTTAAATCAAGACCGCTTTCTATTCATAGAGTAGATCCTCCACCATTACCACCCAAAGTAACCATCTGGCAGCCTTCAGATTCAGAAAAGACTTGTCTACCATATCCACTAGATGATGAGCCGCCACCAGCAGTAAACAAATCCTTAAAACCCGATTATAAAGTTTCTCAATGTTAGAAATTTATCTTATGTATATATATTTTTATTCTCATTTCGGTCCTACTCAAATTTTATGAATGGTTTTTTTCGGTTCGCATACAGTTGAATTTTTAAGGATACCTCAAATGTTTTTTTTTCCAACAAAAGGAAGCGGATATATGATATTGTTTTTTTCTCAATTATGATGATTAATGACCAAAAATGATGTTGAAATAAAAACGGTTTTTTCACACTCTCTCTACTTTCAAAAATACCTCTATCCCACCCCGCTTTTCCTGAATAAGTACCTACACCTTTCAATATATCCTATTCCCATTAAAGGAAAGATTATAAAGAAAACCTATCCAATCGTAGAACCCTTTATTTTTTAAAAAAGTAAAAAACATGAAAAATGGAATGCAGTGGAAAAGTACAAATATTAAAGATAAAGGATTTGAGTAAGTAGTTAAACCAAGAACTCGCATTAAACCTCTTTCAAGTCTTGAAGAGAGTGATTTAACCCCATGAATTTAAAATTTATCTGTACAAATTATAAATCTTCAGACTTCATAACTAGCTAGCTTTATATAAGATCACCACCATCTTTGGAATTTTTAATATTTTCGGAAGTTATCTTTTTTAATTCCATTGTTGAGATCAACTTTGTTTGATATTTTCTGTACATACTTTTTACAATTGTTTTACTTTTCTCTCTACCTCCTTGATTTGAAAATTGATCTTCTTGGATATTACACTGCCTTTAAATCATATCATGTTATTTCTTACCTACCTTGATCACAAGTCTTTACGAAACACTTCAGTTCCCCATGGAGAACTAGTTAAGTTGGTTAGACCAGCAAGATTCTCGCATGTTTTTCGGCCACTCAAAGGACCTGGAGGAGGGAGCTTAATGGATTTTCGGTCATTTCTTTTTGCTTTAATATCACTCCCACTTTCATCTTTCCCTAGTTCTGAGTCTGAATTTTTAACGTCATAAGCACTAGCTTGTAAAGCTTTTAATATTGAAACAATGCCTTCCGGTGTCAGATCCTCATAATAGTCATCATTAATTTGAACCATTGGTGCATTAACACATGCCCCTAAGCATTCAACTTCGACATATGTAAACAATCCATCTTCGGTAGTGTGACCAGGAGTGATCCCAAGATGATCATTGATTGCTTTCACGATTGCATCGCTACCACAGCCACCAAGCTGACATGGGGTCTAGAGAATCGTTAATCAAAATTTTTTTTATTGAAAAGAGGATTGGAATTTATAATTAATGGGGCCTACCGTTGTACAAATCTGAAGATGATACTTGCCCACTGGCTCTCGATTATACATAGTATAAAAAGTCGCAACCTCGTAAACACGCATAGGAGGCATCTCCAATATCCGAGCAACTTCATTCATCACACTCAAACTGGTAAACCCATGCTGCCGTTGTCCCAAGTCGAGGAGTGGCATCACCGCAGCTTTCTTGTATTGGGGTGGATAACGTTTGAGGATCTCCGCAATTAGAGCATTATTCTTCTCGTTGAACTTAAACGGAATCGATGCATTGTTATGAGGAGAATCACGATGCTAGCAATAGAATAAAATTCCACATCAGTTGTCGAGAATAGTAACAAACCCTGTTGCCATGGAGAAAACAAACATACCACTTGGAGACTATCACTTCGGGAAATCGCCCCAGCTGTGAATGTTCTAATGTTCCTGGGACATCTTTTTTTCTGGATTATGCTTAAGAAAAGTTTGGTATTTATTGGATTTAATTTAGAGGCCATTCTACAGGTCTTTGAGATTGGAATCAGAGCCAGGTATTCCGAGAAGAGCATTTTGAGTAATTAATATCACGTGATTATTATATGCTTATAAATTCCATTTTTATACAATTCGATGACCAATAAATGCTCACAAATCACCCCTCAACTAAAATCGACTCAGAATAATATCATTGATTCACAGATTTCGTAATTTAAGAAAAGACATCTTATCTCTTTTTTTCTGACGAAAATTCTATAGATAAGATATCGTCTATAAAATTACTTAAGGATCTATAATCTACAGATATAAGTCAGGATACGGATAAGTATACGATAAGCTCCACAAGTTATGGATACTTTAACGGCCAAAAAAATCAATTTTTACGACAGATATACTAACTACAGATGAATGTAAAACATGTGGATATCGTACCTGTCAACATCTCTAAGTCGCAATTTACTCGTTTCTCATTCAGTATGAGTTACTCTTTCGCCATATGACGAATGGTTATTCCTTGAAAAATTCAAGCCCTTGTGGAATTTGGACGCAATGGAAGAGAACGATGTCTATTTACTCTTGATTTTATTTTTTTCCATTTTCACTATTCTGTAGGTTAATGAGGAGTCTATACAAAAACAAAAAATACGTCTCTATAGACACGTAATGAAATCGATCTCTACTAGTTATTGAAGAGTTTCGGATTTCATACTAACTTTGTTATATCCATAATCAAACACGACATTTCTGTTATTTCAACTTTTTACCCACGGCCGCTGTACCATTTTTTTCTACCATTACCAACCTGATTATCCACAACAGTATTCTTGTTACGATTTCTCATAACATGTAATCCAAGCAAAGCTGAAGCTAGGAAGAAAATAGAAGCCAGAAAGAGAAAGGAAATATCAGATTTATATCTTCCACATTCTGTCTTATGTAATACTCCATCCAAATCCCAGACGTTACCGCATGTATAGCGGAGAAACTATAATGAGAAGACTGTTAGTATTGACAGTATATTTAATGTTGTCGCTCTCTATAATTTTGAGACTCACACGTAATAAAAGTCCGAAGGCTACCATATTTGCAATAAATAGGAGCAGGTCGATAGGCCAATGGACAAAGGTTCCCCAAACTGGAAAGATGAACATTAAAGAAAAAAGAATTGAAATAGCAGATATTACTATCGTATAAATAAAGCGTGGGTGTGATCCTCTAGTACTGCCATGGTGACGAAGCCAAGATGCAGTGAGGGCTAGTACGATAATAGAGAATATAAGCTGCAAAAGTAAAAGAAGTTAATAATATTTCTTTTTGCATGAATGGACAACGAATCTAAGCAATATGTGCCTACCTCGCCGACTCGAAGGAAAATTGATAAGATATCAACTAAAATCATATTGCTTTCAAGTTTAAAGGTTGAACCGCGCAGGCTGACTTTTCTGAAAGGCTCTGGTCTAAGTGCAAATATGTTTAATGCTTACCTTCAGTAACAGAAAGCGAAAGTTGAAGACTAGCAAATGAGATATTTGTAGTCAACAGCTTCTAGAGTATAATACATAACGTCACATCACACATGTTACATACAGCAAAAATGATATACGAGAGCGGGTTAGGAAGTTACAAGCAACATTTCTCAAGAATTAAGAACTTCCAGTTAGGACATGCGCTTAACTAGAGCGCTGTAAATATAGCCCGATCCGGTCGTACCCTCCTTGTCAATATACAAAATAACTTCATAATCGTTGTTCTCATCACCTTATTTACTTGCACACTTCATTGTTTAACTATCTCTAAAATTTTTTTAAAATTTTAAGGATATTCAGGGTCCATCTCAATTTCTCACGGTCTTGGGTAACACTACTTCCACTCAAAGTATATTAAATTTTCTCTCAAGTCATGTCATCATACCAACTTGGCTCATTAACAGTGTTTCTAGTTAGAAATGGTGAGGCACACCCTGACCTTTTTATCGTTTCCATCAGAAACTCGCTCCGATAACACTATACCTTTAGCATAATCTTATAACGACAAGATTGAGTGAAATCGTGCTATATTGTGATATAATCTAATCGACCTTAATTTTGGCTGGCGTCGTGAATGACAAAAGAAAATCATTTTAAGTATAGCTTCGGTCTTTGATATTACAAAAGAAACCCGGCTACGTTGTACCAATGGAGGAGTCTTAGCGATATTTTCCGGCACGCGACATGGAAAGTTGATACTACTTCCCTTAACTGGTCCTCAGACCACAAATCACACTTGGTACGCCATAGAAATAGTAGATTCCAACTTGGTGTAAGCTATTTATCTCTGGCACCCCATAAAATGGCTAAATTCCCAGATCATTATCTCGTTGATAACCACATTAAGTTAGCTATTGATACTAATACCACTTCTCGCTGTAATCAATTCGATCAGTCCCGATGCTTCTTTTCTCTTTTAAAATGGAATCTACAGGAAGATCAAAAGCTGTTTATAACCATCGTTGACAGTTGAATAGCTTTTCTTAAGAAAAGGTACTAGAGAGAAAATTCATGTGAGTTCTCTGTACTTGTTCTAATTTTGAGTAAGATTAAAAGTGGTTTTAGTCTTATAGAAGAATTCGTTCAAATTACTAATAGACCAAATATCAATCAAATCACTCTTGACATATGCGCCAAGAATCATGGCGACAAAATTTGAAATTTTTAGTACAACACATACATTTTTACTTCTCACTTATACTATAGCTCTGCTAACGTTAACTTAAAGTTGACAATAAATGGCTTCTATTTTTAAAGAGATTAAGAAAGCTATTTACAGTTTATTTCCATAGAAAGACTGGCTTACTGACTCAATGAAGACCGAAAAACTCTCTGACAATTGGCTCCAAAAGGATTGATCTATGCTGGATTTCATCTCTAAGTTGTTATTACTTAGTATTTGACATATTTAAATACCACACTTTGTTTGAGAGTCTTTAAATATAGCAATATGAGTTGAAAGTTAAAAAAAATGAGTGTGGCATTACTTTCTCTCAAGTTCAACAAGAGCCTTCGCTTTTCTTCACTCCACGGTGAGTATCAATGCTTGATAAGTCTATTCAGTACTCGAGTTTAAAAGAGAACCAAATTTTTTTAAGAGAAATTAGGTACCAAAGGTGCTTTATAAAGTTGTGAACTAACATAACTTTACTAAGAATCTCATTCTAGCTGGTAACTTTATTGTTACTAATAAATTGAAATTCTAAACATCAGGTTCAATACCTTTAATACCGTCTATTTTCGGAGTCGATCGATTCTAGGCAGCTTCAGCCTCAATGAACCTGCCTTGGATAACTAGTATTGTATACCGTAACTGAGAAAAATACGTTAAGGCAGGTGGTTTAAAAGATTAATTCGGTGATTTCATACGAAATCATAAATTTCAAAAGTCGGATTTTACTTGGGTTATGAGTTTCAACGGATAGCATTCTTCGCGTTTGCTGTGTCAATTCAGTGATTGACACTCAAGACCACGCGAAATATCTTGAACAGTAGTTGAAATAAATATTTCATGTAACTACAATGTGATAGCTCGGATGCTAAACTGAGTACTTCAGTCAGATAGTAACATCTGGTGCTTATTGTATTACAGAAGTAATTGTACCAAACTCCCATACGGAAATATATCATTAAGTAACAAACATATCGTTTACATCTATAGACCAAATTTAACATATGCGCATTGTAAAGTTGATAAATCAAAAATAACTTGTTTATCATGATGTCATTTTCTACACATCCTCGAGTGTCAACTCAGCTCCTTACATTTCGCAAATTTATTGTCAAAATAAACTTATCAGCGTTGATAAGCTAACAACTATCATATTGAAAATATACCTCTAATTAAGGTGATGATCCTCTAAAGATATATACGGAGGGTTTTGATAGCAGTGGATGTTCAAGCGTATATAATTCTAACAGTCCTAAAAGCTTACTATCTACTCTTACAAAGGAAAGAAACTATGTAGCAAAATGCTATGCTACTTATACAGGGATATATCTTTTCATATATTACATAATCACACTAATGCCAAACAAAACCACCTCAACATCCAAACCCCAAATCAATGACATGCTGCTGACAATAATCTCAACATATCACATATACATCTACCCTTCCTTTTCCGCGTCCTCCTAACCGTAATTCATGATAAAATCTGCTGTGGGGAGGAGGCTGAGAATTTGCAGCTGTAGTAGTAACTGCAACTATTTTGGCACATGTGTTGATTCGTGGACGCTTTCGGGGGATGGATGGGGTTAGGCATGGAGGCAAGAAGTGAGATATTTAGTAAGATTGTTTCTAAATGAAATATTGGTTTGGTTTTTTATATACGTCTTCCCTACTTCGTCCACGCGTTATTATTATTATTATTGATGAATATTTAATAGCGCTCGCAATTCAAGTTCAATTAATTCAAAACTCCTAAAGTAGATAGCTAATATTACTCCGAGCATACGTATCCAAAATTTTACTAACTCAAAGTGCGCTACGGAGTTACTCTCCCTGATCTCGACACTGGCTGTAGGTGCCTCAGTTGCTTTTGGAGCTTTTTGAGCCTTTTGAGTATCCCCTTGGGCCTTCTTTAAAGCCTCAGCTACCTGTCGAGTAGCTTTATCATCACGCTGCCTCTGAGCTTCTTGCTCTTTCTGAGCCTTCAGATTGGCCTTCTCTTGTATCCGGCTCACTTTATTTAAAGCATCTTGCTCTTTTTCTTGGTCTCTGTATTCTTGAAGTTCAAAAGCTGCTCGAACTTTACCAGGGCTAAATAGAAGTACCCCTGAGTCTTACTGAACTCTAGACTGCTCTATAAGCTTTTTACCTCTCTTCCTCTTCTTCTTCTCATGTTTAAGAGCTTCCATTGCCTTCTCCTTTTGAATCCCCTCAAGCGTGACTTGTGCTTTTGTACTCTCAAGCTCATTAGTAAGAGTTTTAAGCACTTTCTCAGCTTTCTTGTCAAAAGTCTTATTCAAAAAGGCCCTAGGCTTCTTCCTTCCAGAAGGGGAAGCCCAGAAAACAGAAGGACTACTAGATAAGTCTATAGTGAGGTTTGTTGATGCTGATTAACCCTGATCTTTGGTTGAAGTTTGTCAAGCACAATAGCTGGATTAAAAGAAAACAGGCCAGTTTTGGCCCGACTAGAGACTACATTCTTCTCGGTGAATGCTGGCTGCCAAGCTGGATAGAAACACTTGAAGAAATCTCTTTTACTTATCCTCGTTTGGCCTTCAGAAAGTCTAGTTTGGTGGTCGAGGTTTTGGCTGTAGTATATAGCTAAAGGAGAGAAACAGTCGACGTCTAGAAGCTTCAATCGATGTGTAGAATGAGAAGGATACATAGCAATGAGGATCTTATGCTGTTGTGCCCATTCGAGGAACTTTAGAGTGACGTGAGAGCCATGACCATCAACGAAAAAAAGTCTCCAGCGCCACCTAGCTTTGCTTTGGGTTTCTTTAAGGAATAGACCTTCCAACCACTTGAAACTAATGTCATCAGAGGTCCAGCCATTCGGTGATGCAGTAATCCAAGCCTGGTGTTCATTGAAGTTGAAGTCTTGTAGCCAATAGCCTTGAACTGAGCCAGATGCATTTTCGTAGATAAGAGGAGGAGGTA
>PEDP01001040.1:0-14610 GCA_002918395.1 Erysiphe pulchra | reverse complement strand
TTTAAATGCAAATTTCTTAGTGAAACCAAACTAAAATTTATTGGGATTGTAAATTTTTAAATTAGATATATCAAATAGAATAGACTATGCTGAAGCCTTGAAAAAACGCGTACACGAAATAGCGAGATACCCGAACAGAGAAGTAAACAAAAATATGTCACGTGGCAGTTTTTTTTTCGTGCCCTTTACGGTTCAATTGACATAAGGTCCAAGTCGTGACATGGGCAGCGCTTAATGGGTAGTCCTTGATTAATTGGGGACAAGCTTGAGGTCGACAAGAAGACTTGCTGTTATCCTAAATTTCCTTGCAACAATCTGTCAATGGTCAAACCCATAGATATGCATCCATTGATTGGAAGCTTGTCATTGAGGTCCAAAGATGTCAAGAGATTCAAAAGCACAGTTAACTTCCTGTTTTATTTGTACTCTAGCATACTTCCATGTTACATTCAAATGTTTTAAAGCCGATGACTGTCTAAAAAATCTGATACTTTAATCCATTAATGGTTCATGCGTGCCAAAGCCACCACTCATACTACTGATCGTAATAAAAGACATATCGTTTAAGTCCTAACCCTAGGAGTAAAATGTAAACTTCAATAAAAGTAAACTACGCGGTGTATTATGAAGAATTTTATGGAACAAAATTTTTCCACAAGAAGCATGTGTTTCGTGATGAAGAGAGGAAGGCCTGTTGGGATGAAGTCAAGATACACAGATTCGCCGTCAATATCTATGGATTCAACAGACGTGTTTCCAGGATCAGCTAGCTATTCATACAAATACACGAAAGAGGAAAGGGTATACCAGTTATTTCAGTCAAGACAGTATCTACTAATTTCTTCATTTCACTTCTCCGAGCTTTCCTAGTCGCTCTCTCGATTAGTTGTGTAGTTTCGCAAGCATCATTTCTTTTTGTATAAGTTGAGAGGAATGAGTCAGAAACGGTGAGGCCTACACCTGGATCAACCATAGGTTGACGATCAAGTATTGGTACTATAGAAACTAGCCGCTTCTTAGATGAAAGAAGATGATACCTGTCAACCAAAACGACGCGTTTTGGTTCATCCTAGATTCTGTTGATCAACAGTAGGTCTTTCGGTAGCTAGGTATAGGCAGATGGGCAATTCCTATATGGCTAATCACAAGAAAGAGGACGCGTTGCAAAGAACTGGGCTGGAAGATATATAGCACGGAAATTAGAAAGTGGCTCTTCGTCGAAGTATATTCTACAGTGGTGGTGGTGGCTGAGCTTTCTTTCTATTATTTTACTAACATCATATCTATTTGGACGAAGAGCTGCACTTATAATTTTTATTTGTGTTATACATTAAATACAAAGCTATTCAATCCTAAAACTTAATTTAAATTCTTTTGGACCGAAAAGCATCATCTATTATTGTCATAGATATGGATATGGATATGGACAGGACTTCAGAAGTTGTTGCTTGGCTGTCTTCCACACCCACTCTTTGTCAGAAACAAGTGGAATTAAAGTAGCAAAAAAGAGTAATATTAGCATTTTAAATCTCCTCTATCAAATTGAAAGTCTCTTCGTAGAAACATTCGTTTCCACTATCTGAGTTCTCAATGCCTGAAACTCACGCTCAAGCTCGGCCGTTGAGTTAGTTTTTAGGATAAGCTTCGTCTTACTTAATGATGTGATCATAACAAACAATATGTATTTGGAAACCTCCTGCCTCCGCTCATAGATAATTTCTCGATTTATTGGGGATAAAACCAGTGCTTTTGAGCCCACTTTCTTCCAGAAGTCCGAAATGGGGACGGAGCAGGAGAACCACGTTTCGACCTCAGCTCTAGATTAGCCCATCACAACCATCGTATGAAGACACAGTTTATGAGTATTTGTAAATCTAAAAGTAGCTGAGTGCATGAAAAAAAGTGGCACATTTAATAAATCCCATATTGAAATGAATAATTCATGAATAGTTACTTCATCAGTATTCTGTAGTTAACTGATTGGCAAAAGGTCTCAATACTAAGAGTTCACTTTCCTTGTCTTTTCCTGGTACAGTTGCCAATTTTTATGGCCAAACCATTAACGTCTTATCTGATGTCCCCCCTCCCCCATAAGAGAACACGATTTGGTCGCGAGCCTGTAACAGGATATCTGTTAAAACATTAAAGTTATCTCATCTGGCGTCAGTCAACCCATATAACACCCCTAAAAATCATCTCAACTTAAGCTATGGCTCCAGTGGTTTTGCAAATCAAAGATTCGGGCAGCTTAGTTTCGCTTGACAAATAATTATGGATAAGCTATTTGAGTATCTATTGGTATATACAATTGGTGGCCTAACTTTCCCATTTGTATTGATAGCTACATGTTTTATCCATGGATACCTTTTTCTCCCTACTTACAAAGATACCCCCCATCCAGATTCAATAGACTCTTTCATAGGGCCAGATGAAGATGTTGATTTTCTTGATCCTATCAGAAAATCTAGTGACGAAAAATCCGAGTCTCAAGAATGCTATGAATCTCAAGTTTTAGCTGGATACTTTGCTGTGTCAAGAGATTATATACCAGGAGGAATAAATGGCCGGCCACCAGAGAGAATTACACCAATTGGCTCGACGGTCGTGTCTACACCTAGCCAAAGCGTATATCAAAGCATGTATCGCAGTATCTTCGAAAGAAAGGCAAATATCAATCATCATGAAAAGAATTTTGGGAAACCATTGAAGAAGGGTAGCAATGTATTTTTTGTGGTTCTACGGTATGATTGAATCATCACTACAATAAATGATTTTACTCCCCCCCAAAGAAAGTAGGCTGTTACTAACCTACATACAGACATGATCATTTAATGCTCTTTGATGACGATGAGCAGCTGGAAGTAAGACATGTTATCCCATTGGCAAACTATAATGTATCAATTTATGCTGGCGGAGATGACATTCCGGAAGGCGAGCTATTTATCAAGAGAAATGCGCTGTGCTTGTCACGTCGAAGAGACGTTGCAGAAATAATACCTGATGGTCAAACCTCAAAGCCCTTTTATTTATTTTCGGAGAATTGTTCTAATAAAGAAGATTTTTACTTTACTCTCTTGCGTAACCAAGAGAAGCAGCTAAAGCCACTCAAATATGAAATTAATGATATTATTTCACTAGTACAAAAACTACATTCGTCAGAGGAGCAAATACAGACTAGATGGCTCAATGCAATTATAGGAAGAATCTTTCTCGCGCTCTATAAAACTTCTGAAATGGAAAATTATTTCCGAGCGAAAATAAAAAAGAAAATTTCGAGGGTGAAGACACCTGGGTTTCTATCCGAGATTGTGCTCCAAAATATTAATACCGGTGAATCAGCACCAATTATTACAAATCCAAAACTTAAGGATTTAACCATTGATGGTGAGCTTGATGTTGAAGCTGATTTGCGATACTCAGGAAATTTTCGAATTGAAGTCGCGGCTACCGCTCGTATCGATTTGGGAGCACGTTTTAAGGCACGGGAAGTAAATCTTCTGCTAGCTGTAAATTTGAAGAAGATAGAGGGTCATATTTTACTTAGGATCAAACCTCCACCTTCCAACCGACTCTGGATATGCTTTCAAACTCAGCCTAGAATAGACATGAACATAGAGCCTATCGTCAGCTCGAGACAAATCACCTATACATTGATACTACGCCAAATTGAGAGCAGAATTAAAGAAGTTGTAGCAGAAAGCTTAGTCTACCCTAATTGGGATGATATTCCTTTTTTTGGAACTGAGAATAAACATATTCGAGGAGGTGTTTGGGAAAAAAATTTTGATCAAAAAAAACTAGAGCGTCAGACCCAGAAACCGGTTGTTACACAGTCAGAATTTTCATCACACAAAAGCCCAGAAACTGAGGGAAACACTGAGGAAAAGAAAATTTTAAATCCCGAAAAAGACGCACTTTTACCTCCACTAGAAGCAAACACACCTAATAAGTTAGTTCCTTTATTATCTTCAAAATCTATAGATTCACAAAACTCTAGTCCGCCCAGGAGCTTATCATCTCATAAGTTAGAAACCTCGTCGGTGAACAGTAAAAATCAATCGAATAATACAGAAAGATCTCAAATTCCAATACTATCTGGTGCTTATCCTATTTCACCGTCTCCTAGTGTTAGTACAAATAGTACCAATGTAGATGCTCACAAAGGTTCACTAAATACGGGGCAAAGACATGTTAATGCTGCCTTTTTAGCATTGTCTCAAATGGATTCTTCATCACAAACACAAACCGTTATTGGATCAACTACGTTAAAATCCGAAAAGTACGAGAATCATAATTCATTTTCATCGAAGAACCAATATTCTGAAATACAACCCAAAACTCCAGTTATTATGAATAAAAATTCTTTCAAATCAGGAAAGTCAGAAGTAACGCAACCAAAAAGCAGCATTACAGAGTCCCGAAATGAAGCCTTGGCTTCATCTATTGTACAATCCTCAACAGGAGAATTCAAGCGTTTGTCATTAGCAACTATGAATAATGCTGCAGCAACGGCAAAAAAATGGGGTTGGAATGCACTGCAGCGTAATTTCGATTCAAAAAATCCACCTATACTTGAAGTTAGCTCACCTCGTCCGCTTGTCTTAGGCCGAGGTCAGCCATTACCACCGCCTGGCGTTCCTCTGCCCCCACCATTAAGCAAGAAAACAACATTAATTTCAGTACCGAAACGGAAATCAGTCCCAATTCATGAACTCTCCCGAAATCCTGAAGATGTTATACTAGTCTCAAGTACCGAAAATAATCAAGAAAACTCGTTGTTACCGCCTCTTGAACTCAAAAGAAGAAATCCGAGAAGGTCTAAAAATCACACAGAAGATACTGATGATGGCCTACCAGTAGTTCCAGTACATGTAGCTGAATTCGAAGAGGAATCAGAAGATCACTTCAAGAGTTCAACAAAATTATCGATTGATTCTTTAAATTTATGTGATTCGACTGACCAAAATTTTCTTGATAGCTCTGAGGATGATTCAGTAATACCTTCATGGGTAACCACCCCAGAGCAAGATTATATTGGGAAAAGCATGTTTAAGCAGTAAGATATTGCCTTAAACATGTAACCATAGTAATAACCCAAAAATTGTAATTATAATATGTTTTACCGTTAGTATAAATAAAGGGAGTTACTTCTTTTAATGTATAAATAGCATGTACGATTATTATTATGACATTATGGTAATGGAGAAACGAATTTCCTAGATACAGTACCTATGATAAGTAATTAAGAAAAATTTGAGCGGCAGTCAATCACTTTTATACCCTTTTTTTTAAAATTCTAAAGCATATATACTAATAGACTATGTACAAAAAAAACAATTTAGGCTCGTAAAGCCTTATATGCAAAGATATTTTGAAATTATCAAATTCACCGGCCCATTTGACGAAAATGAGCTCTTTATCACCCCCAATTCCCCCATTTGCACCAATTCCCACCCTCCCCGCATCAAATATCACCTCCGCCTACCCAGAGATATCACTCAATTGATGCAGTGGTAAACAGACCGAATAGAGAACCTGTTCCTCCTTCCAAGCGCGTAGCTCAGCATGACGCGGACCCAATCCAAACAGGTCAACCAGATGTAATTGATACACATGCTTATTTTCCAAAGGAACTCGCAGAAATTTTCATGGCCTGACAACAGCAAGAACGTGCTCGGCAGACCAGATTATTGGTTTATCAAGCTTTTTTCAGTTGTATGGAAAGTACTGTGGCTAGTTTCAAAGAGGGTGAAGAAGAAGAGTTGGCAAAGACAATTGATGCACATCTCCGAACAGCTATTTCACAGCTCGCAGTTTCAGCTCCCCCGCTAGAAGTTCTTCAACAGACTAAGGGAGCAAAATTTAACGGAATCCCAAAGATGAACCTATCTAAGAAACCAACGGTAGCGGCTACCCATTTTATCAATGCTACTTTGAAAACAACGAATGCCTTACCAAAAACACCAAAACCTACACTAATTTCGTGGACAACAGTGGTTCGTAATGACCAAAAGAATACTCGATTAAATGTAGCGCCGGATGCTACGATTGATATAAACCTGCAGCCTCAGAAATCTGCAGCGAAAACAGCATTTAAATTGGCTCAAAATTCGAGCCTAAAGAACAAAAAACAATCAAAAAGCACTGAAGAAATAAGACTTTTTATCCGCTTGTCGAAAGACCACAAATGGTGAAAGCTATCATTACGGGCTAAGCCCGATTGGTAATTGACTAGGAGCTGGACACCCAGCCGTCACGTGAGATAATTTGTTATGTCAACAAAAGGACTGGCCCAAGGCCAATGTGGGCAAGTCAGATCACTCAGGACAAGTGTATCCGAAATTGGGCAGACTTTGTTGAACATGCTGGACCACTCAAATGAGTGCATTCCAATTGGGAATACTATTCTCAGACGGAATCACTAGCGCTTTTCCAGTAATTTATATGGATGTATTGTTTCTTTCCTTTGTAGCTCCATAGAAAAATATAACTTATTTTTGGCATAGCTTTCGTGCTTGACCGACTTTGGCTTTCGCCTTTTACAGCTATCCCCAGCTGCAATTCGGGAGGTGGTAATTAAGAAACTTTCGATTTCCCCAACGTCTATTGGATTAATCAAACCGGCCCGCACAGGCATTGCTTTGAATCCCCGTAATAATGAGGCTCGCGAGGTACTCCTAAAATAATCACATCGATTATCCTCTTCCGGGACAAGCTGGCTATCAGTGATCATTCCAACGGTTCCGAGATACATTCGTACAGAGAAAGGTCGGGTAGGAGTAACTAAAGAACTCTTGTCTGACGAAATTGAGAGAGTCACGTCTATGCTTCCTAACTCTATCAAATTGTATGGCCACAGTTGCCCCTATCAAACATGGTTGGGCCTTGGTAAAAAGGGTAGTTGAGGGCATAAAAAACGAAATACTTCTTTAGTAAGGATTTTCTCTGGAAAGGGCCCCACAAAATCCATTCCCCAAAGCTCATTTGAGCCCTAAACAATATTTGTAGATGTAGATTGGGTTCTCTGAGCATTGCCATGCTTGCCACATTTTAAGTATCCTGCTATGAAGTCCGCAGTATCTTTTATCATATTTGGCCAATAAACATGACCGAATTTCCTAAGTGTCATGCGAAACTGCCTATGTCTTTCTAAATAATGGGCTGCCTCTAGCACTAATGCTACTTCAGACTTAACGATGCATTGCTTCATAGCCCCCCGCACGTTTTTAAAAAGATCGCCCTCGATAAATTTATAATTTGCAGCCTTACGTTGAAGTGATAATTGTTGAAGTCGATCATGATCCGGACTATGTTTTGCAAATAATAGAAAGTTATATATGTCACCATACCATTCATCATCTGTATACTTTTTTTGAATTGGAGGTGTTTTATGATTGCTGGCGAAAGTTGACATATAGTTTTCAAGCGAGAAATCGGCTGAATTATAGTTAGTGAAAGAAAGTTTATCTATCGAAATATCGGGGTGATGTTAAACTCAGCACAGTTGTAACGGGCTATAAATGATGCCTTAAAAACGTCTATAGTTTAAAGATTTGAAGTAATGTACGACCTATCAATCATGTATGCATTAAATAGTTTTTGATAGCCTTCAGCACCGTCCTTCCAAACCTATCGTAGTGTCTCTTTATCGTCCTGACTTAATAAAGTCGGACTTTCCTGATGTTTTGTAGATTTAGACCATTTCATCAGTCTCTTGTGTAATACAACATCCCGCAGCATAGCCCGAGAAGTCAGAATATAGGAAATATCCCTTTTGGGGATCATCTCCATTGAATTCTGTAACTGAAGACACCTTTTCTTTCAAAAGTTCGAAGGAAACTTGTTTACATACTCCCCATTGCCAAGGCACATTACCATATAGTCTTGGTAAAGGACGGGAAATTTCAGAATAGTTTGCAATAAAACATCGCATAATTCCTATCATCCCAAGAAAACGGCATACCTCTGATTGGTTTAATGAGACTGGGAGGGCTCTGAATTTTTCTGCTCGATCATGTTTAGGTTTAGTGATTACCTCCGCAGTGGGTCAGTAACTGAACCTCAAGCACTATATATATTGTTATTTATGTATTGTTGATAATTATAGAAAAGTAAGACAGTTTATGACAATCACCAATGTAGAATTAACCGTTCGTCAATTGCCCCTCACACAAGGAGGGAAGTGGACCACGCGCTTTACATAGCATCTTGACTACATCATGGCCCATCTAAGATCTTTGAATTTGACAGTGAAGCTAGTGAAGACTTAAATAAATAGATTTACTCAGTATGTTAATAAATTGTATTGTACCATAATGAGCGAATCTATGGTCTCAGATAATATTTACTAGATAATGTTTGAAATGTGAATGTAGTTAGGTTTTATAAAGGAACTACTAAAACTTAACACTCACTAGTTTTCTCCTCAAATTCAAAAATCTTGGATGGGCCATGATGTAGTCGTAGTGCTGTGTAAAGCGCGTAGTCCACTTCTTCCCCTCTTGAACTCAAATGCGAAGATAGTTGCGCGATACTTCAAATTGTCAGGCAACCATGGCGTGTTTTGCTATAGAACTAAGTCGTTTGTATTAGATTGTAGTCTGTGACTGATCTTTATGTTTATCTACGTGTATTTGTAAAATTGCAGATTTTATGGAGATATCCATTTTTGTTTGTTGACTGTATAGCGATGAAGTACTACAATGGGGCGTGGCACGGGTAACGAGATGTTACATTGAAACGTGCGAATGGTGTGGTTGAAAATGGCGAGTATACCTGTTCCTACCTCTCGATTTACAAAATCTCATTCTTGCTCCGATGGCAAAAGATGACTAATGCTACTCATTTTTTTTAAGACATACCTTAAACTGTATAGATTCACATAGAGGAGGTTTGTAGATTTTACGACCATTCAAAAATGTCACTACATTATACAACCACGACACGTAATGTTGACCCCAGCAAGTCTGAGGGAGAACTTGCAATAAGTATTCGCAAAGCGACGAGCACCGAAGAGACAGCCCCCAAGAGAAAGCATGTCAGGAGCTGTATAGTATATACATGGGATCACAAGTCTTCTGGAGCCTTTTGGACAGGAATGAAGGTGTAAGTTTCATCCAGAATAATAGCGTATTGGAATTTCAACACTTTATTATCCAGATTTGAAATCACAATTAAGAGTTCTTTAGGCAGCCTATACTTGCTGATGAAGTTCAGACATTCAAGGCGTTGATTACGGTACACAAGGTACTACAGGAAGGTCATCCATCTACTTTACGAGAAGCTATGAATAATAGAGGTTGGATTGACAGCTTAAATAAGGGAATCCATGTAGATGGTCTTCGAGGATACGGCCCCTTAATAAGAGAATATATAAGTTTTTTAATGGCAAAACTTAGTTTCCATGGTCAACATCCTGATTTTAACGGTACATTTGAATATGAGGAGTACATCAGCTTGAAAGGTATCAATGATCCAAATGAAGGCTATGAAACTATTTCAAATCTCATGGCTCTTCAGGATAGAATTGAACAATTCCAGAAACTGATATTTTCACATTTTCGTAACGGTGGAAATAATGAGTGTAGGATATCCGCATTAGTTCCACTGGTTCAAGAGAGCTATGGAATCTATAAATTTATAACTAGTATGCTACGAGCAATGCATACCAGTATGTCCTAAGATCCTTCAAATCATCTTGGCCTGACAAGTAGCAGCTACCGGTGATGATGAAGCATTAGAGCCATTGAGGGTTCAGTATGATGCCCAGCATTATCGTCTACTCAAGTTCTATTACGAGTGTTCGAATCTACGATATCTAACAAGTTTAATTACAGTCCCGAAGCTACCTCAGGAACCACCGAATCTATTTTCCGAGGATGAATCGGCACCACGGATACCACAGCGCTCAAAACAGGAGGTTGAAACGAACAACACACCACCGGTAGTTCTCAAAATGGAAGAGCCAGATGACATTGGAGAATTCTGGAAAACTGAGCAAGCAAGACAAAATAGAGAATATGAAGAGCAACAACGAATATTAGAGGAGCGCCAAGCACAACAGCTTTTCTCTCAACAACAAGCAGCAATCCAGGCGCAACGTGAATTCGAAGAACAGCAAAGACTATTAGCAGAGCAGCAAAGACGTGATCAAGAAGCTTTACTGTCCCAACAATTTCAGCAACAGACGCAAGGGCGTATGGCACAATTGGAGCAGGAAAATCTGGAAGCTAGAGCTCAATTTGCCCGCGATCAATTGATGCTTCAGCAGTATGACCAAAAAATAAAATTATTAGAAGGAGAGCTAAGTCAGCTCCAAGGAAACTACGGGCAAAAGATGGAAAGCAAAGATGACCAATTACGGTCCCTACAGGAACAAGTTAATACATGGCGAACAAAATATGAAGCTCTGGCGAAACTATATTCTCAATTACGGCACGAACACTTAGACTTACTGCAAAAATTTAAAAGCATACAGCTAAAAGCGGCGTCTGCACAAGAAGCGATTGATAAACGAGAGAAGCTCGAACGTGAGATTAAGACTAAGAATCTTGAGCTGGCTGACATGATCCGGGAGCGAGATAGGGCTTTATATGAAAAAGATCGAATTTCAGGTAGCAACCGTGAGGAAGTAGAGAAGCTAAAGAGAGAGCTAAGGATAGCACTTGACCGTGCTGATAATATTGAAAGGACCAAAGGTACTGAGTTGTCTTCTATGATTTCAAAATATAATAGGGAAATGTCAGACCTAGAAGAGGCGCTTCGTAAAAAATCTCAAGCACTCGATGATATCCATAAGAAATATAGAGAGGGTGACTCAGATCTAGAACGCTTACTCAGAGAGAAGGAAGAAGAGCTTGAAGTCTACAAACAGTCTTTAGATGATAGTCTCATAAAACTCAATGAGCTTGAAATATCAAAGGGGGCAACTGATCAAGCCTTAGATGGGGAGATTGATGCCATGCTTCTCTCAAATATTAGAAAAATAAACGATATTATAGATTCAGTTCTACAAAGTGGCGTTCAGCGTGTGGATGATGCAATCTATGAGCTTGATTCATCAATGCAAGCTGGTAATCAGAATGCGACACCCCCATACGTTTTATCACAGATTGAAAAGGCTTCATCTAGTGCAATGGAATTCGCCACATCATTTAATAATTTTATTGCTGATGGCCCAAACAGTAGTCATGTAGATATTATTCGTACCATCAGTGTTTTTGCTAGCTCCGTTGCTGATGTCCTTAGTAACACCAAGGGATTAACAAGACTTGCTACCGACGAAAGCAAAGGCGATCAACTCACAAAAAGTGCCCGCCAATCAGCTGTCTCCACTGTAAAATTCTTTCGTGGCCTTCAAAGCTATCGTCTTGACAATATGGATGATATTCAAAAAACAGATGTTGTTATCAACAGTAACAATGACGTTTTGATGAATTTGCAAAAATTGAGCAAATTGGTAGATACATTTGTTCCTAGTGGTGGGAAGCTAGCAGCCAATAAAGGCGACTTAGAAGATTTAGTTGATAGCGAATTAAATAAAGCTGCTGACGCAATCAATGCCGCTGCAGAACGACTCACAAAGTTAAAATCCAAACCTACGGATGGATATTCAACTTATGAGCTCCGTATTCATGAATCAATCCTCAATGCTGCCATGGCTGTTACGAATGCTATTGGGAAGCTGATTAAGGCTGCAACTGCTACTCAACAAGAAATTGTTCAGGCCGGTCGTGGAACTTCTTCAAAAAGTACATTCTACAAGAAAAATAACAGGTGGACTGAAGGTCTAATTTCAGCAGCTAAAGCTGTTGCATCTTCCACAAATATATTAATAGAGACTGCCGATGGTGTACTTTCAGGTCGTAATAGTCCTGAACAACTTATAGTTGCATCAAATAATGTTGCTGCTTCCACTGCTCAACTTGTGGCAGCTAGTAGAGTTAAAGCAGGCTTTATGAGCAAAAGCCAGGAGTCACTCGAAGAAGCAAGTAAAGCTGTTGGTACTGCGTGTAGGGCACTTGTGAGACAAGTTCAAAGTATGATTAAAGACAGGGACCAAGAAGAAGAACATATTGATTATGGCAAATTGGGAGCTCATGAATTTAAAGTTAGAGAAATGGAACAGCAGGTCAGTCATAGATTTATTTCGATGAAAAAAAAAAATGTTCATATACTGACATCCATAATCTTAGGTCGAGATTCTTCAACTCGAGAATAGCTTAGCGGCTGCAAGGCAGAGACTTGGTGAAATGAGAAAGGTTTCGTATCAGGAGTAAGATCAGAGCACTTGTGGAATATATTATTTTTAGATATAATTCTAAAAAATCAATGAAAACCAACAATGACAGACCAATTAAACCTCTCCAATATATAACATAACATCTTTTGGAAGTCAATTTTCTAAGGACGATGTGTCATATTTAATGAAATAATAATCTGCATCTCTTTTTTTAATTTATACTTAATGACATTGTCCCTCGAGTACCTCGTTTTTTAAGTGTTATGTTCAACTCCTTTTCACTCGCACCATCTTAAACCCGATAATTCCTAATCTTCGTACAAAAATTTCGAACTTTCTTGCTCGTTACTTTTGTTACCGAGAAGAAATCACTTGGTAGTTTCAAATTGGGACAAGATAATCAGAGATTAAGGTTATACAATTGTTCCTTGAGAAAAACTGAAAGCCTAGTTTCCTTTCAGATGTCTTCAAGAAATGAAGGTCAATATCTTAATACATTTCTTGGATCAACTCAATCTTCATATGCTCGTTGGGTTCGCAAAAGACCGACGGTAAAGACTAGCAAACCAATCAATTCATGGATTGGTTTCAGGAGTACGTCATTTAAGTTACGTACCAAATTTGTTACTAACATCAAGTAGCATTTTATAAAAAAATGTTCCCAGGAATGCCACAGAAAGAAGCATCTGTTCATCTCAAAGCATTATGGAAGCAAGACCCCTTTAAATCTAAGTGGTCAATTATTTCTGCGGCGTACTCAAAGATACGAGCCATTGTTACAAAAAACCAAGCTCCTATCAATGAATTTTTGAACTTAGTTTGTCCTCGTATAGGGATTCTACCAGTCGATGATTACCTTTCTTTGCTTAACTGGATCGGCTCAGTTAACGAGAATGGTGTGGTTATTTATAAGCAAAATATGGTTCCTGATATATCTCACCTACCAGAAAATATCTTGGACACTAAAATGACGGATAAAGACTTAGTTCGGTTTTGTGCTGAAAAGGGTTTTATTGATCAAGATACCATCAAGAAAATTAAGTCTGCCTATCCTTATATTGAACTCAGCGCAGTTAAACCGTGCTTCATGAATAGACAAGAACAGATATCAAGATTGCCAACGGGACTCAATAGTAATAATGATGATTCGATCCATTTGATACAAGATCAATGTGATCATCATTTAAATTTTGATTCTTCTATCTTTGAAATTGCAGATACAAATAAAGAACAATCTTGTGATTTCTCTATTGGGACATGTCACGAAATTCTGCAAGATACCAATTTCAACCTTGAAGACTTGTTTCCAAAAGAATTATCTGAATACGATATTCCAGATTTCACCTATGAAATTTTTCTGGATAATGTTTATTAGTTACCTGTAACTGTAGAAGTCATTTGACACAAGAAATTCAACTTCATAATATCCAGTCATTTAAATCATTTTTTGTGACAACGAAAAGGTAAATATTAGGTACACTCAGATATCTAATTTGGTTTCCATACAAATCTGTGTCGAGTATCTTTGTGCGAGAATTTAAACTTTCCACGTGATGATTAATCAGTAAAAACCACATCAGATTCATAACCTCTCCCGACTTAAAGTCCCTTATTTGTTTCAATATTGGTTCAATTATTCTATTAAAATGAAAGTAAATTTCGCTTTCAATTTTTGAATCATAAAACTAATCTTTCAGTAAGCAATAATGTTGAGAAATGGTACTTACAGGGCTACAAATCCTTCTAAGTAATGTTTAAAGATGTCACGGCTGCGCCTAACTCTTATTGACTGGGATACGCGTTACTCCTGCATAGGGGCGCGATTTAAAAACCTTAAACACGACGCTTGTCCGCGTCACCCTAAACTAAAGGCATTCCTTTTACAATAGGAGATAATTGGGGATACTGTTAGGGAGGTCGATAGCATAGATCACAATGTATTTAATCACTACTTCATAGACAGATATTAAGTCATAGAGAAAATTAACAGTATTTTGGGGCGATTAATATTATGCAGCCCCTGTAAATCAATAGTATGTAACCCTTGCTCAAATAAGCCACTTGTATCGTCGAATTTCCTCTTAAACCCCTGTATTTTTCCCTACCCTGAGTTCTTAACATTATGTAATAATTTTCTGTCTTCTAACTGGCGTAAGAGTGCTGGGTAATTGCTAGGGGCTCCTTCACGACTGATCATTACCTTGTCAGTTTTTCTGTTTACTGTTCGAAGGCAGCAACTGACAAAGATCTTTATTATTCCGACAATATGCAGTAATGGCATCCCAAACCGATTTGTATTGTAAGTACAATCCATAATTATGACTTCAGGAAATTGTCGTAAAAGCATAATTGAAGTTTTATGAACAAAG
>PEDP01001039.1:0-14641 GCA_002918395.1 Erysiphe pulchra | reverse complement strand
AGAGTGTTGATTGGTCCGAAAATTTTAAAAACCAATTAAAGATCCAGATGTCCCAGAATTGTGCAAAGTGGGGGGGAGGGCATTTAATTTTCTTGTGGTGGGCAAATAACATTTCCCTAAACTTAAACCTAGTATTACTAATCTTTTCCAGCTTAATGACCATAAGCACTTGGGTATTTGAACTCCATATAGCATCGTTGATTTTGTGAAGCAGTCTCAAACTGTTATGAACTTAATTTGCTATCGTTCATAAACGCTTGCTGACCCAAAAAATCAATCTATTGAATCATTTGTAAATAGTTGTGCCTTGACGATGAATTAATTCAAGACAAATGGAGAAGGAAAAAAAAGCTCTTTTGCGCTGTGCATTACATAAGTCTTCACCCCAAAGAAACAGGTGGTAATTGCAGAACCAATTATAATCAAGTAAGACCAAATTTTATTGAAGTAAAATTAAGTATATTTTCAAAAGTTTATACTACCAGTAGTATTACCTAGAATATTTTAATTCATCAATCTATATTAAATGTTATCATGTGACAATCTCACCTGCACTTCGCATAATATTTTAATGTCCCAAGCGCGTGTTATGAATAGGGACTGTCTGTTTACTCAAAATTGAGATATGGAAAATATGAAAAATTCGAGGCTTTTCCTTTTCAAAATGTATAAAAATTTTGTCATCTGATATGTTGTTAAATACTCAAGATTTAATTCGAAATTCTAGTTTCAAAGACATAATTTTGTCTAGCGCGAGCTACTTTATTTTCCAACGCGGTGAAGGAATTTAAATTTTTTTCGCAACACAATCCAAAATGGTTCAACTCAGCGATGTGAAAGGAAACTCCCGCGATAGCAGGACAGCTGCACATTCCCACATAAAAGGTCTTGGTCTTCGGGCAGATGGAGTGGCTGAAAAGCAGGCAGCAGGCTTTGTTGGCCAAGCAGCGGCTCGAGAGGTAGACAGATATTCAGTTAAAGATTTATAACCAATTGATCTCTAATTACTAAATTAGGCATGTGGTATTGTGGTAGATCTCATTCGGGCTCAGAAGATGGCTGGAAGAGCAATTCTTCTGGCAGGAGCTCCTGGAACTGGAAAGACAGCACTGGCACTCGCAATTAGTCAAGAACTAGGTACAAAAGTTCCGTTTTGTCCCATTACTGGCAGTGAAATATACTCTACAGAAGTGAAAAAAACAGAAGCATTAATGGAAAACTTTCGACGTGCTATCGGATTAAAAGTTCGGGAGACAAAAGAGGTTTATGAGGGCGAGGTCACCGAGCTTACCCCAGAGGAGGCAGAGAATCCACTTGGTAGTTATGGAAAAACAATCAGTACTTTACTGATTGGTTTAAAAAGTGCAAAAGGTCAAAAAAAACTACGACTTGATCCTAGTATTTATGAGGCTATACAAAAGGAGAGAGTTACAGTTGGTGATGTTATCTATATAGAGGCTAATACAGGAGCTTGCAAACGTGTTGGTAGATCTGATGCCTATGCTACAGAATTTGATCTTGAAGCGGAAGAATATGTTCCAGTACCTAAAGGAGAAGTACATAAGAAGAAGGAAATAGTACAAAACGTGACACTTCATGATCTAGACATTGCGAATGCACGACCACAGGGCGGACAAGATATCATGAGCATGATGGGTCAATTGATGAAACCAAAAATGACTGAAATTACAGAAAAGCTACGAACTGAAATTAATAAAGTGGTTAATAAATATATAGATCAGGGTGTAGCCGAGCTTGTTCCCGGTGTTCTTTTTATTGACGAGGTAAATTTTCAAATCTTTTATCTTTGACATAAAGCTAATTTCGAGAAATAATAGTGCCATATGCTTGATATTGAATGCTTCACATATCTAAATCGTGCACTTGAGTCCAGTATCTCTCCCATTGTTATATTGGCATCCAACCGAGGCATGTGCACAATACGAGGGACAGAGGATTTAGTCTCTGCACATGGTGTTCCTCCAGACCTGTTGACTCGTTTACTCATTATCCCTACCAGTCCATATGAGCCGGAGGAAATTAAAAGAATAATTCGACTGAGAGTAACAACAGAACAACTTGGTATTACAGAAGCTGCATTAGACAAGGTTGTAGAAGATGGTTCACGAATAAGTTTAAGATATGCTTTACAATTATTAACGCCATCAAGTATCGTTGCGCGGATAAATGGTCGAAGTGAAATTGACGTTGCAGACGTAGCAGAGTGCGAGGATTTATTTATTGACGCTCGGAGAAGTGCAGCTATAGTTAGCAGTGGTAGTGGCGGTGAATTTTTATCCTAAGCTGAAGGAACACAAAAATTTACTTTAGGCTGCTTTCAGATTTAGGCTTTATGCATTTTTTTTTGTTAATTCAACTTTTTCAATTTTTTCAATTTACGGCGTTGAGGATCCGAGTGTTAGAAAGAACATATTTAAGGTTCATTAATTATTGAACCGAAGGCCAAATTGTGGCTGTAAAAATCATGTCATGAAAGATTAGAACTCAAGTTACTATACAAATCTCTTCTATCCGCGTAGAAATCTTGACATATTACTCCTCACAAATTCTTTGTATTCATAAAAGGTTGGATATATCCCAAATTGTAAACCGAAACACGTGATCTATACTCAGATGGCTTATGGCGACACAGCTAAGTGGATCAATTGGGCAACAGTTTCGTATAATCTCGAGACTCATTTGTTCCGCAAACGCCCTTGCAGCGTAATAACCCCCCCCGAATGCATGCCTCAGTCTTTGGAGCAATTCAGACTGCATGTCGACCTGGTATACGGGGAGTATGTGATATAAGAAGAAGGACTCGCGTACTACGCGCTCGAAATTTTCATCAGTCCCTTTCAAGCTGCAAATCTGAGGATTCCCCATGCGAAAAAAGTGAAAAGAGCTCAGAAAATCTCGCCGAGAATGTAATCACAAGCGGGATAGAAGGTGATGACCGCGAGGAACCTAGCTCTAAACCGAGCAACCACCAGTTTCTATCTAGACAAAAGAAGAATGGGACTGGGTCCGCATTGAAGAAGTCTCGTTCAAATTCTGCTAATGGTCTCCCATCTATATCATTGCCTAACTGGTTTTTTCAAAATAATGTTCATTATGGCGGAAGCTGTGAGCCGGTCAAACTTACAGGACAATGTCCTGTAACAGAGCTACATGCTAACAATGAGAAACAAGAAGTTGAGAACTCACAACCTCAAACTGAATCTTATGAAGATATACATTCAGCAGCCGTGATACATTCTATCAATCATCATGTCTATACTGAAATTCTAGCCACCCTGAAAGCTGGACTAAGTCTGCGACCGCCAAAAAATATCACTACAAAGACTACACTAAGACCAATTACTGTTCTCCAGTGTCATAAAGATGGTGCATCAACATATCTCGATCATATTGTCTCAAAATTATGTTCAGATTTGAACGCCGATCTAGTTCAACTCGATGCCCAGGATATTGCTCAGATTGTTGGACCTTACCTAGATGAAAATATCGCTTGGAATGCTACCACTACTTCTCTCTATGGCTATAACGCGCAAAAGGTTGCCGGTAAGCTGGAAGATCTTGAAGATTATAAAAGTGGTAGTGATCAGGATTTAGAGCAAAGTAGTCAAGAGGTAGACGAAAATACGTCCTCATCTGTTCTTAGCAGTATTGGATTTTCTTCATCATATATTGGAGAGGACTTTTCTAAACTTCTCAATGTCTTTGTACAGAAACCCCGGGGCAATTCCAAATCTACTTCATGGTCACATGTCGAGAATAATTCTAGTAGTAGAAATTTTGATTCTACTTCAGGTGGTCGATCGAAAGAGAATATTGGTCAGAGTCCTTGGAGCGATCTAAAAGCATCTGCAATTCTTAGAGCTATCGTTGAAGCAGCCGATTCTAAGCGGACAGCCGAAATCAAAGATATGAGCGAGAGTATCTCCAAATCTATTGAAAATAATTCGGAATCAATAGATACCCAGAAATCGGGTTATAACACTTCTAGACTTAAGATGCGGCCTCTAATAATACAAATTAAAGACTACCTGGAACTCAGGTCTCTAGATGGTGGCATAGAACTGCTTCAAAGACTGCAAAAAATTGTTAATAGGAAATGGGCTGATGGGCGTGAAATTATCTGCATTGGGACTACAGAGGGTGTCGAAACTGTGTATGAGAAGCGGGGCATACAAATCCTTCAAGAAGATATTATCGGGTCAGAGAAGCGCACAATACTTGTGCCCCCAGATTGTAAAAAGTTACAAGATATTCAATTCAAAATAGATAGAAAATTACGGATTCGAAAGATCAATATTCGTCATCTCGAAGATATGATTATAAAACTCACAGAAGGTGGAGAAGACTCACCTATTGTTGAATTGGAAAAATATTTAGATAGTGCAACTGTTTTTGCTTCAGGATTGGAAGAGAATGTGTGGACCTTTGGTCGCATTAATCGAATAGCAGTCACTATGTTAGGACTTCCAGATCTGAACCAACCAGATGTGAAGCCAAAAAGATATGATGGGATTGTTCTAAGCCAAGCATTAACTGTCCTTATCAGTAGCGATGAGTTCAAGTTTGCTTGGGGCGCAGAGGAAATTAAGGAGAGTCATGCATTAAACGCTAAAGTATCAGATGAGAAAAAGACATCGAGGCTGACATACAATACGTATGAGAAAAAATTGTTGAGTGGTGTAGTATCGCCTGAAAAAATAAGGACCACTTTTGCTGATATCCAAGTGCCAGAGGAGATAATTGAGGCTCTCAAGACTTTAACTAGCTTATCTTTAACACGCCCAGAAGCTTTCACATATGGAATCTTCGAAGGGATAGGATTCCAGGTATTCTATTGTATGGTCCACCTGGGACAGGAAAGACATTATTGGCAAAAGCCGTTGCAAAAGAGAGCGGTGCGACAGTTCTAGAAGTAACAGCAGCTGATCTTAATAATATGTATGTTGGAGAAGGAGAGAAAAATGTCAAAGCATTGTTCACGCTTGCGAAAAAACTTTCGCCATGTGTGATATTTATTGATGAAGTAGATAGCGTGTTTGGCAGCCGAGAGAGTTCCCGCCAACGTGCCAGTCATCGAGAGATGATCAACCAATTTTTACGTGAATGGGATGGAATCAATGATTTTTCCGGATTTATTATGGTGGCAACCAATCGTCCATATGATTTAGATGACGCTATTTTGCGACGTCTACCTCGCCGTCTTTTAATTGATCTTCCTCTCGAAAAAGATCGAGTTGCCATTCTAAAAATTCATCTAAAAGATGAACGTCTTGATCCCTCGGTTTCTCTTACTACGCTCGCTAAAATGACTCCCTTTTATTCTGGATCAGATCTTAAGAATTTATGCGTTGCTGCTGCATTAGCTTGTGTGCAAGAAGAAAATAAAATGGCTACCACTTCTATTACTACTATGACTGAAAATTTCTCTACCGAAAATAACAAAGAGGTAAATGATATTGACGAGAAAGACGCAAAAGAATACTTGCCCTCCACTAATAATGAAGCTCACTACGAATATCCCAAAATTCGAATCCTCACCATGTCTCATTTCCGTAAAGCCATTGAAGAAATTAGTGCTAGTATTAATGAAGACATGAGTTCTCTCAAAGCAATAAAAAAATTCGATGAAAAGTACGGAGATCGGAAAGGACGCCGCAAGAAAAATCTTTCCTTAGGCTTTGGCTCGTCTTCTTCTAGTAGTACCACCAAGGATGAGGATGTCGATTCTAATTCGGCTAGGGTTAGACCTTTGACTGATTTTTAATATAAATATATATATGTATTTTTTACTTGTACTTCCACGTGATATAATTCAAGGAGAAAGTCATTTTTCAAGATAAATTTTAAGTAGCCAAAAAAAAAAATGAGTAGAGACTGGAGGTAGAGAATTGGGTTGGGTGCGTGTTATAGGTTATGTAGTCCTGAATTTAATATAATTTTTTTTAAAAAATAAAATAGCAATGTCCTCTCACTCATTGTCAAAAAAAAAAAGCTAGCTAGTTAGCTCTTTCTTCATCATTAGTATTTTGAAAAAGATGACAGAAAATTTTTTCAAAAGTATATTATTTTACTAATTTTTTAAAATCAAAACACTAATTGTTCTATCAGAGAATTGGGCTGTTTCTTTAACTTAATGCTCCGATCCAAGCACTCGAATAGATTCAGATAGACGGGTAATTCGCCGTACAAAACTTCTTTCAAAGTATAGGGAAACATAAATTCCGGGCTGAATTCACGCGAGCGGGTACGAATGATGACACGAAAAGGGGGAGAAGAGGAGAATTGCCAACAGTCAAGAATTTCGTGGGAGAGAAAGTCGATAAATTTGTCGTGATATTTGCCCGTAGATAGATTCTCGAATTTAGAAGTGATAAGAAGAGAGGAAGAAAAAAAGTGTTGAGGTGTGGTGGTGTTTTTATAATCGATTTCGAATGATTCAAGGGTTTTGTAAATGAAGCTACTTAGAGGATTTGTGACTTCGGTGATAATTTGTGTGATTTGTGGGTAATTTTCAATATATTGACGCATAGTTGAGGCGTTTTGCATCCAAAATTGATATGTGACAGCTAATATACCTCGATGCTCTGGATGAGCTCCACGAATATCATCATTTGTCGGGAATTTTTGAAGATGATCGATCGTACCATTGAAAATTATTTTCAGAATGTTCAAAAATTGTTCAAAAGCCCACGAAGAATTGGGTCCTGAAGAGTCCATGAGTCGACGGATTCGATAACTGATAGTAGGTAAGAATGTGGAGCAAATTAACCAACCATTCATACGAAATCCAACTTCGAGAATAGCTGGGATAAAATCTACAAGCATAAACTGTGTAAATTCTTTACACTTCATTCCCTTTGTAATATACTTTGTGTATTCATTGAGACGATTGGTTATTAACGCATTCATCCATCCACTATGAAGATAGTAGAACAATTCAAATGAAGTTTTTTCTGGCTGTTGTCCTAGTCTAACGCAGTAGGATACAATTCCTGCAGCATAAAGATTTGGATCTGCTTCATCAGGCCAATAGTGTGCTGATGGATGAATAAAAAATTTAGTTAAGCTTCGAAAATCACTTGCGTAACGCTTAATGTTTGTAATTACACTTCTCGTAAAGCTTAGATACGTACGATGACGATCAGAGCTAGGGTCCAGAGATTCAAGGGTTTGCTGCATGAAATTCATGACCTCACCCAAGATATCTGAGAAATATCGCTGTGCATGTTTTCTTTTAAGACCAACTGTCACCTCTATTGAGCTTTCAGTAAGTAGATTACTCATGTCGCGAATAACAACTTAAATTGGTTAGTATTTTGTATCACGATGTCAAAATGATTTATGTTTTACTTACTTCGCAAAATTTGCCCACGATCAAGTTTGTGCAAATCAGGTCTTTTACAAAGGTAGTAACCTTTTTGGTGCAATTGAAGTGTGAGTGATATTTTTGGCATCGAAGTAACTTCAACATCTACCATAGAGAGTAGCCATTCGAGTCCAATGTCAAACCCAGGAAACTATTTATTGATTAGTAAATCAAGCTCTAGTAAAAAGTAATATCTAAGGTAAATAACCTTTAACTCATCTAAAGATTTCCCATTACATAGTAGCTTTGCTATAAATAATGGCCAGTAGTGATTTACAGAGCTACATGATTTTCGATTTTGAAATACTGTGTTTGCTTCAAGAATCAAATTCGACTGGAATTTCTATTGCTAGGTCAGAAAAATTCTTAAATTTTTTTTGAACTTACCTGAGCTTCATTTTGAGTTATTGTACAGATAAGTCGGCCCCAGCAGTCTACAAGTCGAAGATTTATCGATTCTTTAGATACTTTACTAGATGACTCATTAATACGTAGCTTTATTACTGGTCGAAGGCAATTTAGGAGAGTTTCTAGCAGCTATTATAATTAGTCTCAAAAAGCTTGTTAATTACATGAGACTCTCACAGAAATCATTTCCAGATGGCTCCAATTATTCATATCAATACTGTCTTGACTATCTTCACTTATTAAATTATTGCACATAGACTCATTTGAGACTGATTGATACAATTTTTCACTTTGATCAATGGAGTACATCAAAACTTGAATAATTTCTGTCAAGAGAGAATTTGAAAAATGATCCTCAGTGTGAAGATAAGGATTCATGGCTTTTGATAAGACATCTACTGAGTTCAGAAGTTGACGATTTGAATATGAGTGAAAGAAAATTTTAGCTTACCAAAATTCAGGGCTTGCTTTAGCATCAAATCACATTTGATAGCTTTGATTGTGTTTCCCATTACTTGTATACATCTACACATTATAGCAATCATATTTCTCTTGTTCGTTAAGAGAACTTCAGAAATACGATGCTCACTCATTAAATTTCCGGATTTTTGATAAATTTCTTCTGCTTGTTGCCGTACTTCTTTTTCTGCTCCAAGAAATTGCTTATATACACCACTAAAGAATATAGACTGCCACTTCTTGAAAGGTTGGTACAAATTAGAGTTGAGTGCGCTTGTGACAAGAAATCGAGTCAAGTTTTCCCAAGACTGTAGATTGATCATACATGCTTCTCTGTGTGAACAGTCAGCAATAACGAGGTCTTGAATGAGAGTAATCGATGGGCGTTGTTCTGGTGGCATAGACCAAAACAATGTACATAGTAAGTCATGGTGGTTTCTCAATGAAGCAAGATCGCGCTGATAAATATCTTCTTCCTTGGGATAGTGTCTGTCATGATTTGGTAATAATCTAGGACCAAGATTTCGAATACTTTTAACGTCATTAATTTGACGTAGGTGTAAGAACTGAAGAGCCACAATCTTAAGAAATATGTGAAAGCAGCAATCTTCTGGTTCAACGCCTAGCGAAGGATCAGTATCAAGTTTTTCTAAAAAGCTTGGCGAATGATAAACTTCTTCATTACGAATATGGGAAAGGTTTTGAGAAGCAAAAAAATCAAAAATTGATCCAATAAAAGACGAGGATTTCCACCATCCCCACTCAACCATGAGATAATGGCATCGAATAAGAAGAGATCTAAGATATTCATTGAAGCCAGAAGATTGTCGTGGATTTGAAGAATACAAGCTGAGCACTCTCTTTACTAGATGCTGAGGAATAGACCAGTTGTCAAATGAAACTGTCTGTCGTTGACCAGATACAATTCGACCAAGATTATCAAACTCGCATAAAGGAAGAAGTGAATGCATAGAGTACCATAACTTTTCCATCTCAGTAGCATCAGATAAGTTACCGACTTTCTTCAATTGTAGTTGATTGTTTAAAACATCCCAGAATGATCCTCGTGGAATGCCTGCAGCACTGAGGACTTTTATAATGATGACCCATCCTTCAATACTGATTTGCTTGCTACTTATACCGGCTTTTCTATACGAATGGTACTGTAAATTATCATAAAGTTTTCGCACACTTTCAAGTCCATCAAGTAATAATATTGAGGCACATTGAGAAGTAATCTCTATTAGTAAATCTTCTAGTTCAAATTTAAGTGATGATGCCTTATTATTAGCGCGAGCTAATTGAAGTAAATGAAAAGTAAGTATAGAAGACATGACAAGTACGAAAGTTTTCTCTTCAAGGCCAGTCACTGTTGGAGTCAGAGCAATTTTTATTCGAGATGAAAATTCCTGAAGAACTTGAATCATTCTCTGCAAAAAATTATGTTGATCAAGATTGCCATTAAACAATTTATTCTGCTGTGCATAATTTAGAGCAAAGACAATTAAATCTTTAGCTTCTGGCGTAGATGAGTTAGATAGCTGAGCACCCAAAAAGTATTCTGACAGTAAGTCGAAACATACTCCTATTTCTGAAGCAGAAGTCTCATTCCAAGAACACCACGAGAATACTTTTTCTCCAACCTTGAGAGAGAAATTTTCTCGAGATTGAGTTGACAGATGTAAATTAGGCTCCAAAACATCTTTAAGTCGACCACTACCGATAAATGTACTGTAGTGAAAGAAGATTCCAGACTGTAAAGGAAATATACCAAAATGAATAGGGTATTTTGTACCTAGTTTTCCAAGACCATATAATTTACCATCATCACTAATTTTTTGTCCACTTTTGTCAATGAGAGATTCCAATACCAACGGATCGCTTGGTTGTCGGTATCTTCCAGCGCTGGCACTTAATCTCTTAGGTGGCCTTTTCTTTTGTCGCACGTGGGATGGTAATGAAATTTGATGGGTTCCATAATTTTGACTATCTGGTCTTTCTCTATTAATGGTATCCGTGACTTCATTACTGTGCAGAAAGCGATTAAGCTGAAGATTAGACCTCTCAACGGGATGCCTTAAAGAGTTTGCGTACAATAAATCAAGCTTTTTTTTCAAAATTTTGAATGCAGCAGAGGAGTTCTTTAGGAATTTGTGATCAGATGATTCAAGTTGGGCAGGTCGTATAGAAGAGTTATAGATAACTTTATTCCGTTTAATCAACTCACGTCTACGTGATTGTTGATTGGGGAAAGTATTATTGACTCGTGTCATTTGCTCACTAGTGATGAAGTCATCCATAGATTGTTGAAAATTTACATCTTTAATTGAGATTTTCCTTAGATGTAGGTTTGACCCAGAATTTTCTTTTGAGGATGATCGATTGTAAAAATTTTTAATACTTGATATTTCGCACGGCTGATTTACTAAGTTTTCTTTCGCTGATTTTGACATTCTAGACCCAATTCTAGAAACGATTTTTCCTCCTTTCCAATCTGTCAAAATAGCTTGGACATCTTGAGTATCATCAATGGTGGAAAGCCGAATGAATTTTCTTGATGGACTATGCCGGCCTTGACTTCTTCTAGACCGGGCAGTGCGAGCTGCAATTCTAATAAACGTGGGAAGTTCATGTGCAGAGTCAATAACATCTACTATACTCAGCTGTGGAATATTTGGAGCCCTGTGTTGAGATTTCCTATTAACATGATTAAAATTGTTAGATTTGACTCTTTTAGTGAATCTCTTAGATCTATCACCACCTTCGCACGGTCTTTTAAGATGGGCGGTAATTCTGGTCTGTCGTTCCAATCCTCCAGCGTTATACTTACTATTTTTGTTTTTTGTTTTATGTAGTGATTTTCGACTTCGAGTAGGAAGCATTTTATCAATTATATCTTCTTCCTCTGCAAGATCAATTTTATTAGAGTCTAAGGAGAGGTTAATAATTTCCATCGAATCTTCTTCTCTCAGGATACCATTCACAATATATCCATCGCTTTCATCACTTTCGTTAGCTTCAAAGTCAGAGTTCTCTGCGAGAAATTTTAAACCAGAAGATAGGCTATTGTGATTTTGTGAATGGTTTCGAGATTTGGGTAATGCAATGCCTTTTCGTGGCAAATTTGATTTTGGTGATATATTATGATCATTTCGGGTCGTTCGATACAGTTTTTGCGTTTTTGAGGGTGCATCTAATCGAAGATGTGATGCGGGAAGAACTCCTCGAATTTTCCGACTAACTTGCCGAATAATCATAGATTCGTCAGAATCAGATTTTACTGGCGATGCTTCTTTGGGATCCGAGATAAAAGGATCATCAACATCAAAATCGAGGTTATGCTCTGCACTTACTTGCTTGAGCGGTCTCGAAGAAGAAGGAGCTTGAGTCGTAAATGTCGTGAGATCTGATATAATACCAATTTCGGACTCATTATCAGCAATTAAGCTTGGGTTTGAATCTAGCGATGAAATGGATGTTATACGGGGCAATGAAGGTAAGTGCTGTTCGTTTGATTGTGAGTTTGGCGAGCTTTGCGCAGCTGATATCTGAGAGTTAGAATCTCTACCGTTAGATACGTATGTAACTGATGGAGATGATAAGTTTGGTAAATTGAAAAAACGCTGGTGAGGTTCTGTAGACATATTGCTTTTCCCATATATTCTCTTGAGTGTAGGCGATTGATGATTTCTCTCTCTAATTAATGTATTCATATCTGGGAATGATTCATCATCTTTTAAGTGACTTTCCCTATGAGTATCTAGATCTATAGAACTATTTATGTTATTCAAATGGCCCAACGTGTCTGTTGAACATAATGAAGTGACTGTATTAAAAGCTTGATCATTAACTTGACTCGTGGAGTTATCCCTATTTTGTTGTGAATAGTCTTCAGTAGAATGATAGCTTGGTGATAAAGAATTACGAGATCTATGATTTCGATGATCCTGAGACTGGACAATTCGTAAAGGAATCATGCCCCGAGACTTAAGAGTCTGTCGATACTTCTCTTGTTCCACGACATAGGGGTGAAGTTGAATTAGATTTCTCTGTCGTAAGGCACGTTTCATAGGATAATCAGATTCGTGATAAATCTTATGTTCTCCAAGTCGAGGTGGTGTAAATCTATTTGCGTCTAGCCCATTTTGACTGTTCTGTCTTGTTGTGCTTGGAACCGGAAGGTTCGTTCCCTCAAAATCAAAATATTCAGGCAAAGTGCTTGGAGGTGAAGACAATATACTTGAGCTAGGAGAACTTATCTGAACGTAGCTTTTTGAAACTTCATCCTGCATACATAGGTCTGTTTTAGGATCTGCGACTGCGATTATATCTTCTTCATTTTCAACGTCTTCCCAAAAAATTTTTGGAGCCTTAAAAACTTTTGAGTATGATGGCGATGAAAATAAAGTCGAAGCTATTCCTTCTCTTGCATTTATTGGAGTATTCGGTGATTCTTCACAATCTTCTGGCCGTGGCGTTTCCTTATTAATTATTACATTAGGTTGGGTAATGAATACATCTTTAGTTGACTCTTGGATAGCTAATCCGGTAGAATATTTACTGATCCAACTTTCATGCTCTGGAAAGGAAAATTCATTGATATTTCCTTCTTCGAAGTCCCCTGAAGATGAATTATTTGCTGGGAATTTTCTAGGCGTCAGAGAAGCAATATTTTTCTCCACATTCAAATCAACTCCCCAAGTTTCCTCATTTCCTGATCTGGAATACTCCTTTTGTGAAGCCCGGAACTCATTGTCTTGTATCTCATTTTCATAGCCCCCAGGACTAGTCTTCTCATCACAATCGATACTAAAATCGTCATCTGAATCTGGAACAAATCCATCCTCTTTCCAATTTGTCATTGATTCCCTTTGTCATATTGAGATTAGGGAGGGTAGGCGGTTTATAATGACCAAGACGCGTTGACATTTTTAAGGAGTTAATCCACCAACGCGTCAGTCGTTGTCAGATCAATACACGTCAACACGTGATGCATCTATGGTCGTCTAGATCTACTACTAGTAACTCGTACTACGACCGATAATCACGTCGTAGTAAAGTCAATTCAGTATTTCTATATATTCCCTTATATCTAATTATACTGTGTATAAAATACATACTGTGATAACCGAGGAGCAGCCGTGAGAAACTTCAGGTGATGCTTTTTAGGTAATCAAGGCGCTCAACTTTGAGCGATGCTAAATCGAAGCTTACATTCATGATCCCTACTTGTCTTCATGCTAGTTGGTGTATAAAATATTGGACTAAAAAATACGGCATACCTTAAGATAACATGCATCTTTTCCCCTTACCATCAATCTCATTTCAATACCACAATTTCTCAACACACAACCACAATAAGAACTTTGCAGTTAATAACACGAAAGTCATAGTTATCCTTGACTTAGTATTTAATTTCATGTAATGTGTGTATCAGGGTTTTTAGAAGTAACTAGATAGAATTACCATAGCAACGACAGCCGAGTTTGATGCAAAGCAAATGACGCTGTTAACTAACGAGATGTAATAAAGGAAAACGTTAAACTTTAGCCCCTTTCGTTATTTCCTCGCCCTCACGTGACTTACGCAAGCAGCCACTAATTGATCGTGGTGGCGCCTCCAGTGATTCTGGCTTAATCGAAGCCACCAGTTACACACTTGCATACTCGAGACGTGACTAATCGTCTCAGCCAAATTTCTATGTATCTTTTTAGACGTCTCATCTAAATGAGTCGCGATGTATTTGATCGTGGTTTCTTTTGTCATAATATCGCTACAAGGACTATGAGATTTGTGATAAAGATTGGATGCCACATTTTCTTTCTCTAATTTCATGATGAGGTTGCTGCAGTACTTAAATCGCTGCATTTGTAGTCTTTCACGCGAAGAAGCACTCTCTTCAACGGGCTATCTACACTTTTGCCATTCCGAGTCTTTATACAATAGTATCGGAAGCAGTATTAATATTTTGTTTTCGTAGAGTCGAACTGGATAAAATTAAAACCTATCTCTTCAAATATAAATTCCTAACTTCTTTTCCATAATTATCGACTTCTTCAATCTTCTGACAGTATTTGAGATCTAAATCAACTGAATTTCCTGATTGCTGACGAAAATTCGCATTAGATACGAAAGAAGTAACGTAATCCACCACCGAGCCCATCATAATTATCAAAACTTTTTTCAACGTTAAATATCTCAACCACACAACGCGTTACTAATTCAGCCCAAAGAAGTGTTAAAAATCAAAGTGCCCCTAGGATCGAGCCAGATGATAGTTAACAAGTGGATTCATTGAAATTACTAGAAGATGGAAAAAGGGAGATTATTAACAATATAAAGGCGGAAGCTTGAGAAATAGATATTCTCCAAGAGAATCCAGGCCAT
>PEDP01001038.1:0-14651 GCA_002918395.1 Erysiphe pulchra | reverse complement strand
CAGAAGGAACGATGGCGGTATGTATGAATCTGAGAAAGAATATCATCCTTTCAAATTGATGATATTCCCGACATATAGTATCATTCTTTGACTCTCAGCCTCATACATACCGCCGACCTGTTTATCGATTCTTTCCAGGGCAACCTCGGTTGTCTTCTGACCTTTAATTTGTAGAGAAAACTGTGCTACAAAGTTTTGAGTTTGATAAACTGTTGGGGAACTTGAATCCTTAAGGCATAACAAAATTTTTAAATAAGAGGCTAATAATCAACCAATTATCTATAGGGCTGTGCGTATCCGTATATTCGATGAAACAGAGCATGAAGACAGTTCAAATGCGGATGGATCTCTTCTTATACTTGATGCAGGTTCTCGTGAAATTTTTCCCAGGACCCCTCTTGGCCTACCTTTATCTTTAATAACCAAGGGTGGGAGGATTATTTCATGAGCAAAAGCTTCTTCATATTTTTGCGGTCGTCGGACAAGCCAACGAGGATGTATATCTCTTATTAAAATTGTACACATAACTTTGCTTCCGTTCAAAGATCTTATGAAAGCAAAGACAAAATGACTGTGTAATAATACAATTGCAAAATGAAACTGATTTCATATCCCCAGTAACTAGTTTAGAAGCCTCCTTCAGATACTTATTGAGAGCAAATGGTGATCAAACCGAACGATTACTTGTATGCTGTGGTGGTGGTGGCGAAGAATGTAAATTTGTGCTGCAGTAATATCTCAAATCCGATCTCGTTGAGCAACGCAGAATTGATGCATAATGTGGTATACTCCGTTTAATCCAGCAGTATTATGTCGAAGAAAAATTTTGAAGCCCGAATGACAGCCTTCAATCGGGGGAGTCACTAGGTAGCAAGAATGAAGATTTGAACAACCCGAAATTAGGCCAACTTCTCCTTGAAAATAAGCCAGGTTTTATTAGAAACGTATGTCACAGCTTGTACTGGCCAATTCGTCTTAAAATTCTCGATCAAGTCTATAAATTTTTCCTCAGTGTCTGCCAGGAGAATATTGTTTCACTATTTCAAGAACTCTTTAAATCCTTCATAGCGACGATGCACCCCATCAGCGCCTCGTACTGGCCCAGGCAAGAATTTCTTACATTTTGCAAGAACATTCATATTAACATGCCAGTGGCAAAGAAGATGTATTGTGTTTGGGAACATCCGGTTAAGCGGCTTAGTTAGGGCAATTTCTCGATCTCTCGTCACAACAGCCGGTACTTGAATTCCTTCTTCCTCCATTACCTCATGAAATTGATAATGTGCCCCTTCGTGATCTGCTTCTAACTTGCCTGATAAATAGAATAGGCCTACTTGCTTTACAAGTTTAATTCCAGTCACGATGCATATTTTGAGAAGTGGATGATTGAGCCGGGTTGATTTGTGGGTTGAGTCCATAAGATTAAAAAAGGGAAGTTTCTATCAAAGCTCCAGATTTTCTGGATGAATAAAAAAAAGACGCCGAAGTCGATTCGATTTCTAATGCTTTGTATGACGTGGATGAAAGTCCTTAGCTTTAAGATCCTGTTGGAGGAAATTTGTTTGCAAACGATAGAGAAATCGTGAATCGAATTTAGAGCTTACATCGATTATCCAATGAATCGGAGGCTTGCTGTTCAAGCTTTCCTGTCGAGTACGAGTATTGCCGTGGAATAGGGAAACACTAATAGAATTCAACCGATCAATTTGATCGACCATGAGCTGAGACTGTCTTGTAATATGATTAATAGGATCTGCAATACACGCCATATGAGGCTCATTATTAAGCTCTCCATTTAAAACATCTAATCTCCACCTGTTTGCTTCAACGTCTAGCCTTAGATTAGAGCCTTGATTCGGAACAGACATTGTCCCTTCTCAGAGTCAGTCTTCTTTCGTCGCTTGGATTCATAGTTGTGAGATTCATAGTGCCAGTCTTCAATCTATCATGCCTTGGTATAGGTTTACACAACATAGCAAGGGTGAATTTTATCTGCCTCGAATCCTTTTGCAGTATTTGGATATCGATCTGCTTTATTTATGGCATAGTTATGCAAGTCAATGAGCTTTCGAAAGTATGTCAAGATGGTTTCTGTAGTTTGATTTACTTCCCCTATTAGGCGTAAACCTAATGTAATGTTTGAAGTAGAATTTAGTGCAGCAAATTTTGAAAATTTAAATAAAATACAGCAGATGTGTAATGATGGGAATTTAAAATTAATTAAGATTTTACTAGTATTTGTAGTATTTGTAGTAATTATGACTTGAAAAGTTATGACAAAAAGGTCGGTGGGTAGATAGCTATGAATGTTGTGTTTGTATTTTTTTCAATTTTGTTTACTTGCTAAGTTGATCGTGACAGTTCTTCTATTCCCATATTATATTTATTTTACATTTTAATCCCAATCATAGGATGTAAATGTGTCAAAAGTGATTAGGAAACATGAACCATGTCAAAGGCGAAGTGAATAAATCAAATTTTAGATAATTGATACGTACACTCTGACCATACTCCAAAAGGAATAGTTCAATGTCGAATATCAATTTGTCGTTGCTGAATAAGGACGGCCTTTTGATACTATTACTTATCCAACTGCTCTGTTATTTAATGTGTTAGTCTTAGAATGTTAGATAATCGATAATTGAGACTTCAAATTTTAGCCCTACTAAGTGAGCCAAAAGAAGATGTCTGATGACGATGATTTTATGCAAGACTCGGATGAAAGGTACGCGTAGTTCTCATTTCTATAACCTAGATTTTAACAGCTCTAGTTATGATTTTGAGTATGAAGAGGATGAAGAAGATGAAGATGGTGATGTAAATATTGAAAATAAGTACTACAATGCAAAACAAATGAAATCTTCCGAGCCGGAGGCTGCTATCAAAGAGTTTCTTGAAATACCAAGTCTTGAGAAGGAAAAAGGAGATTGGGGATTCAAAGGCCTTAAGCAGGCTGTGAAAATGGAATTTACACTTGGACGCTATGACAAGGTATTGTCTTGAGATAAAAGTCTGTTACGGTTTACTGCTGATCGTTAGGCTTCTGAACATTATGCAGAACTTCTTAGCTATGTCAAGAGTGCAGTTACTAGAAATTACTCCGAAAAATCCATAAATAATATTCTTGACTTCATTGAAAAGGGATCAGATTATCCTGATGCGGCAAGGTGTATGGAGAACTTTTTTTCATTGACTCTCAAGTCATTTCAGAGCACCAATAATGAACGTCTTTGGTTAAAAACAAACATTAAGCTTGCGAAGTTATATCTTGATCGGAAAGACTATGTAATTCTTACTAGAAAGTTACGTGAATTACACAAATCTTGTGAAAAGGATGATGGTACAGACGATCCAAGTAAAGGGACACATTCCCTAGAAATATATGCTCTTGAAATCCAAATGTATGCCGACTTAAAGAACAATAACCAACTTAAGCGACTGTATAATCGAGCGTTAAAAGTAAAATCAGGTGTTCCACATCCTAAAATTATGGGAATAATACGAGAATGTGGTGGTAAGATGCACATGAGCGAAGAGAACTGGAAAGATGCTCAAAGTGATTTTTTTGAGTCGTTTCGTAACTACGATGAAGCGGGCTCACTGCAGCGTATTCAAGTTCTAAAGTATCTTGTCTTGACTACTATGTTAATGAACTCGGATATAAATCCATTTGAATCCCAAGAAACGAAGCCATACAAAAGCGACCCTCGTATAGCTGCTATGACAGATTTGGTTGATGCTTATCAACGAGACGATATTCACAAATATGAGTCAGTCATAAAGAATAATATTGATCTTCTCGCAGATCCCTTTATTGCCGAAAATATTAACGAAGTGACGCGAAATATGCGTACCAAGGCTATACTACGACTTGTCGCTCCCTATACTCGTTTTCATCTTTCTTTCATTGAGAAATCCCTCCAAATACCTCTTGCAGAAGTTGAGGATATCTTAAGCTTTCTAATTGTTGATATGAAAATAAATGGTAAGATTAATCAGCAAGAAGGTACAGTACAGATTGTCGATGATAGCGAAATTGAACATCTTCATAGTATGCAGGAATGGAGCTCGGCCATTGGGAAATTATATCGCACGATTTTCACTGAAGGCGAGGGCTTTAAAATGCCCGACATTACATCAATTGAAAATCCTCCCTTAAGTTTATTTCGGGAAGCCATGAGGAATAGAAATGAACTATCAGGAAGTCTTGGTACAAAATTAAAAGTTAATGAAAAAAGAAATTGAACTTTAGTCGTTTAAATTTTCACTTTTAAATTATATTAAACGGAAAATTTTAAGAACTTAAAGCTCAGCTTTAGCAGCTCCATACTTGTTACCGATACTTTTCAATTATCTGGTTTATGAAGATGTTCCCGATATTGATTAAGGAAATTGAAATAGCGAGTTTCTTCGATGAAACTAACTTTTCTCAAACATCTATGAAGTATGCATACTGAAAAAGGTTTAGATCATAAGAATTAAGTCCGAGAATTTTTTAAGTCAGTACACTAAAGGATGGAGATTTCTGGCTTAAGAATTTGATGAAATGTTATTTTAACATCATCTTAACTAATTAGTCTGACTTTTTATATCTCAACTCCAGGATTGAAGAGGAATGTCTAATTGCTTTGCCACTTTTGAATCGATGAGGAGTCTCAGTTTACCACAGAAATTCCGTAGCGTTGATAATAGAGATAATACCAATTGTGATTCACATATTCAAGTTTTCTATCGATAACTAAGAGCAACGCATAGGTGATGGATGGTATTTTCTTCTGGATTTAGGAAGTTTTGCAACAAGCCTGGCTCGGCTTTCAAAACAGTAGTTTTCATAAGTTATATTACCTCAATGTTAATATACTCAGCATTTTCATTACACATACATATGATAACCTTATATCCCATCTCCATTAATACTTTATGTTGTTAGTATTTAGTGGAAAATACCAATGAGTCCAACCCCAGCAACACCTTTGGGCTAAGAGGAGCCCCTATATCAGACCTCAATATCATAAAGGTCCCCAAAAACATCTATCATCAAAATCTACTAGGGTTAGGAACCAATTTTTTAACTACATATGTCACTTTTCGCAACCCAGGTTATTTAGTATCTAATTGTTACCTTCGCTCGTTGCTCTGGTGATTAGTTTAGATGAACTAGAGTCTTGCAATAACAATTGAAAATTGGCCTAATATTGAAAAACCAAACAACTACTTACCTCAACGTCATAAAAATTTCTACAAAAAAATAAATCTAAAATTCACTCTTATGTTGCATAACTTTTTTTCGCAATTATTTTGCAAGCCTTAGCTGGTTGGTTAGATTCACGCATGTGGATTTCTTGAAGACCAACATACCAAAAGTAAAAATTTATTGATTGATTGTAATGTTGGGCTTCAAAGTCTAAAAAGGAAGAATTCAAGTCTGACCAGCACTTTTGTCTCATAAAATGCCTCCATACATATTGGTATTTTATAGTCATTTTGCTCTGATCTTTTCATTATTTCGACATGGCATTTTTCTTTCTATTCCCATAGGAAGATGGGAGACGGTGTCATTAGAACTCTTATTAACTCATGATAAATGGCCAAGGCTTGATCTTGTGCCCGAGTAACATCTACTTCATATCTCTGAATATGGTGATCATGAAATTGCTTTGACTTGTTCAGAGAAGTAAAAATATTAGAGCGCTCACTCTATAACCAAGTCTTAAAGCTAGCTTGTGCTCACTCGCTGGGCGAGGTAGGTTATACTAAAACTGTAATACCATATTTTATTTGTCCACGCTTTTATGCACAACGCTTTATGCTTGTTAAGTCATTCTCTATCTAGATACTGGAAAAAACCTTGGCCATTCTAGCCGTTGTGAGTGTTCTTCTTATTGTTATTAATCGTTAGACTTTTGTGGTTGACGGGGTGACAAAAATTGGTAAGAATCAAATGACGTCAGTACTCAACGCTTTAATTCCCCCATCCCCTCCTCTCCCCTCGATGCAGATACATTCTATCTTCCTTGCGAAATTCGGTCCTTGGTCCCTGACCCTGTATCCGGATTATCATTAATCCGAATATTAAACGAATTCCACAAAGACGTCATTTTGAATTTAATTTAAAAACAAGGTTTTTAAATTTTCAACTTTTACATGGAGTTAATATTTTGGTCATTTATCTTGTAGATTTCCATCTATACTTTCCGTTTATTTGAACTGTATGTCAGTAGATGCAGCTCTGTAGTCACAGTATCAGTTTAATTAGATTCTTTGTATTAATAATTTAAAAAATTTGAATAATTTGAATGAATAATTAATACGTTTCCTGTAAAGATTAATTCGCCGTAACTAGAAATAATTGAATCACAAATTGGGAAAAGATATCTGAATATCAAAGATTTTTTAAAAAACTCACTCAAAAAACATTTTAAAGACGATCTTCTATCGAACGATGGGGAAGAAGACAATACTCATCTGTTCTAATTTTCGATTTATTGTTTGTAAACTACCACTCCATCAGCGTTCACTACAATGTGTAAAGAATGTTTTAGATCGAATTAAGATGAAGCGTAGGCCACCAGCTAAAAAAGGCCAAACACACAGGCCATATTCGCTGGTCCGGACCATTTGCGGACTTAAAGGCTAGCGCTTTGGATCTTGACGAAATCAGACGGAAAACTCTTACAGAGCTAACCCTTAGTTCACAAATGTAAGTGAAAACTTCAGTCAAAAAATTTTCATAATTTTGGTCCCTTAATATGAACCATAAAATTACTTTAAAAATTACCTCACACCACTGACATGTTTCACGTAGAAGTAATAGTTGTTAATTCTTTTGAGGAGATATTCATTTAGGTGGACAGAATTCCTTCGTTCGTTCGTAATCATAAATATAATATCGCTTAGTTCAGTTGCCCAGCCAGTAACCCTTAACTTAACTGGATGCTTTTTAAACACCTTTCCCTATCTGTTCCTTTTTTACCTTCGAAGGATACTTATATCCATATAAAATCATCATGTATACGCAAGCTCTATAATACAATTGAATAAACTCACACTGTTTCCCGAGCGTAAAAATCGTCTTTATAAGTTCCTTTAAATACGTGAAGGGTTGTGATCCACAAAAAACGCCAGCGCTACCGTGCAATTAAAATAAGGTAGTGACAATTATCTTTTCATAGCTTCACTTAAGCATACACTTGTATGCGGGGAAGGATTAAGTTTCTGAAACAGGAGTGAGATATATACTTTATACCTCATCATCCAAATCTGGGTTCATAGCTCGGAGAATTGGTCCTCTATGGCCGCCGTGTACTCTTCTAGAGTAGTCAAAATCGTCTCGAAGTGTGTTCACACTATCTCTGCTTTTGTTGTCGCCTGTCTGATAAACAGGAGAGAAAGGATCTAACCTAGGATCGACAGGCACAAGTCTACTTTTTATCGGTCCATTCTCATCTTTAAATTCCCAAGCATCAACTACCCGACGACCATCGGTACCAAGTACGTATCTAGAGTTCTCACTCATGGTTCTCGATGGAATTTGGCCACCGAATCCAGCACTACTTCCTCCACGATCACCGAGACTTTCAACGCCCTGTAGACTATTTTCTCTTCGTTTTCGTAGGTAAAGATAAATTATTGAGCAAAAAACTGCAACGAGAATGACCAATCCGGCAGTTAATGCTACAGCAGCACCTGTTGTTAGACCATTTTTACCATCGCTTTGAGACATAGGTGTACTAGTTGTAATTGTTGGTAGAGCTGTTGGAGTGACAGTGACGGTCAGACCTGAGCCGCTGATTGTTTTTATTGAGGTGATAGGAGTTGGAGTCCAAGTTAAAGAGGTGACAGATGTTGTAATTGATGGTGTACTACTAGTCTAATGAAATCAATCAGCAAGTTTCCTATGAAAAATCTTCATTTGTTAAAATAGAAATAAATTGCTGTATCCCAGGAGAAATCATACACTCGTTGAACTAGAAGAGCTTGGAATAGAAGTGGCCGAGAAACTAGTTTTTAATGTGCCTCGAGTGATTTCTGTCCGTGTGATGATAATGGGGGTTACAGTTACAGTTACCTAGTCATTGAGAATGTCAAAATATTTGCCAGATAGGGCAGGCAGCCTCGAATGAAAAGTGTAAGGGAAATTTTAAAGGATTAAAATTCGAATCTGAGACTTAAAAACAAACTAACCTGTTGAGAAGTACTTGTTATGGGTGTTTGCGATGGAGGAATTTCACCTATTGTGCCAGACGGAGAAACTCTCCCCAGGGCAATGTATCCATACAAATCGTCTCCACCACATTTTTCAAATGGATAGCCAGGACAATTAAGCGTACAGCCAGTGGTTGTGGAGGCTGGAATATAATTTGAGCACCAGCAATCTTGATCTTGCAGTATTGCAAAAGCATAATTTTGTATGCAAAAATCTGTACAGAGTCCATTTGATTGATATACACTTGAATCTATAGTTTACATTAGCATTTGCAATACTCTCCTCTATTAGCTATTTTGTTGGAAACTTACTGCTGTTACCATCTGAAGTATTGATCTCGGAGCAAAATGAGGTTTTAGCTCTTGAAGTCCCTAGTAAAAGGCTCATAAATACCAGAAGGCTAGATCTAAGATAATATCTGGAGCCGAAAGATATAAGCATGTTGAAAATATGAGTAAATAGCATAGTAAGGTTGAAAGATGCTAAAAGTTAGGTAGAGATGTTGCGTAACAAGTTTAACTCGTTATCTAGGCCGTACTAGATGCAGATGCTGTTTCTCGTAACGCCCACAGTATGTGCAAAGTCCGACAATTGATGAGAGGGAACAGCCGTTCTATCCCATTGACTCTTTGGTTTCAACTATACAATATCATGTCCTCGAAAAATTCCAAGCCAAACCATTTCCCCTTGGTATATGTCCAGTCCTGAAAGAGTGTTTTCGTTGTTTGTGAAAGTCTAGGTGCAGTATGTTGCTGTCTGTTGTATTGACAAAAGAGAAGTATGGTAAAAAGATTGTTTTCAGTAAAAGATAGTGTTTTCGGGGTGAACTGGGCAGAGTTAGAAGGGAAAAAAAAAAATTGAAGATACTGACGGTTCAGCTTGTAGCTCCACGGTTGAGAAACATTCGGACACCAAGGGGGTTGGTTGAGGAAATATTGACTACAGCAGGGGAAAGGAGGCCGACGGATGCCAAGTATGAGACGGGAGGCTAGCAAGAGCTGGTAGCCCGGTCAGTCAATCAGGCAGCCTTACTTTAGCTTTTTTTGGTTTAGCGTCGTTTTGTTTAGCTCTCGCGGATCACGGGAAAACAAAAAGTTTAAAAGCGAATCAATCACAGAAGCCATTCAAAATGTGGAAAGTTTAAATCCATTTCTAACTGACAGGACTGTCTACGCCGACAGATCTCTGGATAATACATTAATTCTAACCTTATTGAGTGGAATTGGTAGAGTATTGAAGTTCAAGCCTCAAGCTATGTAGCTAGTTATGGCAGTAAGTAGTAATGATAGATGTATGCAAGTGGGTTGGATGTGTATCACTATGGCACAGCCGATGAGTAAAGTAACAGCGCGCTAGCTGGGGCCCCCATGCTAAATATACTTGACCTGTTAAAATCAGAACTTCGAGGTGATCCTTACATTCTGATTGGCGAGATATTGCTAGCGCTATTACTTTACTTACTTGCTCTGCTGTACCGCTAAGCAACTGGCTGGCTGGCTGGCTGATGACGATGCAAGGAGATTATGGATGATATGTCTTGCATAAATGCAGACATAAATTGTGGATGGACCCTTCATCACTATTCAGGCCGCTGAACAGACATTTCTGCTTCATCATCAATTATCCTGTCAAGCACGCCGGCAGGCTTTGACCGATCGGAATATCCCCAATTTCTCCCCCATTTCAAATTTAAACTATTACCATCTACCACATTTCTGCACCCATGCTAGCCGAAGAATGTAAGTTAGTATTTATAAATTACAAGTGGTTCTCCGTTATCGAATTCCTGTTTCATCTAACTGAGAGTCTTAGCCAGCATTGATTGATCCATCAAGAAAAAGCAATTGGTTTCGAATGAAGCATGCCTTACCAAATCAATGATGGCCAACCGGTTGTTTGCGCACTCATAGGTGAATCAAGTTCGTCAATATTCCATGTGTTCGCGGGAATTGAGCTAAAATCCACATCTTCAGATCAAATTTATTTATTGTCCTGTTCGTCGTGTTGCGCTCAACCGCAAAGGGCTGAGTTCATCCACCCAGAGAAAGCCCACTAGGCTGAATAGGCCTGATGATCGTCACGCACGGCTACACATTCAATCAAGTGGATTGATATTTGGAAGTAGGCTTGTCATCTTTCAACTCTCTTTACTCGTATGGGCTCATAGCCGGGCCGCGTGGATCGCCTTTTCTACCTGTTGCTGTGAACGTTTACTTTCGCCATCGCCTGCATGTAAATCGTGAAAGGAGTTGGCGACTTTCATTTACATGTTGGCTTTCTTTTTAGCAGACGTCAGGATAGCCTTTGACAACAGGAAACTGCTAGTCAGAACACATTGACTGATCCTTGAGTTACGTCATACTCATTTCAATATCATCTTCGGCTACAAAAGGTTTAATTGATCGGCTGGCAAATTCAAGAAGTAGTAGTAACTTACTGTCCATAATTTTTCACCAAGTGATCTTTGTTAATTATCGGATTAAATTGAATGAAAGACTATTTATACACTTCAACGGCTCATTCTTTTTTCTAGACAACGCTTGACTTTTCATAGTAAATCATTATTATATTCACTTTATAATTCTGCATGAATAATGAGAGATTGTACGTGACGCAAGAACAGTTTCTCATGACACCCTCAGCATTAGGTAGGGACAAGTACTAGAAGCAGTTGCTCGTTAACTTCTTCCAAAATGTCTAAGGTACAATATTGATATTTAAACGCAATCAATATTCTACTTGAAGTATCCACATGGGGTATAAAGAAGGTGTTTCTACCTGTTCATGGTGTCACTACGAATCTGAAATTTATACTTATGGTCAATAGAAATACGCATAACTTGGTCACAGTGGAGAAATCACCCAAGACTTCTTGGCGATAGCCTAGCTTGCGTTTCGATGGTGATGGATAAGGGCAACTTGACTTTCTTTGTTATGATAAATTTTCATAATTTACAAAGATTTTGATAAAGTACTTTTTCGAGAAGAAGCAGCACGGTTGCCTAAGCGTTGATGGTGTCGGTACGAGGAGGGTTTGTGGATAACGATGTTCTCTAGGAATATAGATGAACATATGCACTACGCGTGACTTTGGCGTCTATGGCGCGCTTGTTAAGGAGTATTCCTATGGCCAGTCTTTTAATTTCTTTTGCTACGGAAGGTTCCAGTAGAAAATGAGGTAGATTAAATCTGGGTTGACTGGCTATCCATTTGGGGCCAATGTGTTAATAATCAATAGCTCATAACAATCGGGGTAGAAACACCGTTCGAGTCGTGATCCGAGTTAGGAAGAGCTCAATATTCAAAGACTCAGTTACACTTTAAAATCAAAAATAACATATGTCAGTAATTAACTGCTCAGCAGTTAGTCATCAAAGGAAGCATAACCCAGCTTTTAAGGGTCCAGTTATGTCATATTTATTGGTTTGATTCTTACTTTAGCCTGTCAACAAAGAATAATGGATCTCACCAAAATAAACAGTTTTTTATTCATTCATTATTAACCTTTACTTTATTTTGTGGCGACTAAGTCAACGCCGCCGTTAGAAACAAGTATACATGCGTTTTCAAGGAGGGCCAGAGAACAACAACAACCAGTAAATGGGGGCTTATCAAAAACTTCCTAGTTTTTGTTCCTTTCTTGCTACACACACACAGTTATTTTTCCTCCTACTTATCGTGTTTTTCTTCCTGCTTCTTTCCGTCCCTGGCGAGTCTGACTCTCTTATGCAAAAATCAATGTAACAGTCTCTAATAAGATGAGAAATTAAGGATGATACTGCTTGGTTTCTTGTCAAATCACATCTTGGTTCCCTCAACTTAATATAAGATAATGCCGCTTACGTAAGGCTCTTGTTGTACTTGAAATCCTGCTCACCATCCTGTCTTATCAGCACTATATGATCTAGAAGACCTTGGATAATTAGTAAGCAATTCAGTTTCAAGTTTAGCTCTTGCATGCATATACATCTACACGAACAGATGGATAAGAAAGACTACCACACTGTAATTTGCGAAACAATTAAAAGATCAATGACGATGACAAGTACATATATCTCTGGTAAAGAGCCAAACAATAAAGATAAGGAGAAAAGTTACCGAAATCAGATTATTACAGGATCCAAATTTAAGGAAAATAAAAGAATTTGTATTTGGTATTTTGGGAATTCTTAATGTCGTTCAACCAAGTTAAAGCACCAAAAGAAGGAAATTATTTTTACATACTTTATAATTTCTACGTCACATATTTGAAATGAATGTCAAAGAACTTGCGATTCAAGCAGCTGTTAAATATCTTAATTCTGGTGTTTTACAAGTCCAAGCAAGGGAAGACTGCTGAACTTATATAGCGATCCAAGAAATAGCTACCCTAATCCTCCACGTCAATGGCGACGATAAACCACTGGGACAAGATTAAGACTCCAATTTCTTCAAACGGAATCCACAGGTTGTAACTGTAGCTGAGTAGGAAATTTCAAGTTCAAGAACTATTGCTGCCACTTTTGAAACTACTCGTGCGTTTCTTGATGAATACCAAATTTCATGAGACCCAGCGTCACTTTCAAATAAGATAGAAGGGTGGAATAAAATTACACCATAAATTAATACTTTAATTTGAAATCAAACATAATTTTTCTAAAAAAAATGAGTATCTGGGGAGTCGTAGCAGGATAATTAAAATAGTGTGTTTTTTAAAATCACAACAATAGGTTTGGTGGCCTGTAAATACTATCTTTCAACATTTTTATTTCTTGAAAATAAAACACATGACATAATAATGAATACGATAACTGTCTTAATTTTAAGAGATTTAATTGAACAAATTTTGATGAAACCATGGCGATGAGAGTCTGATGAGGTGGTGAGTCTGGATATTTTAGGGTGGTATGATTTTTAAATATTCATCCTAACTTGGAGAGTCTAATTTGTATACAAATTTTGTTTTACACAAAGCTGGATAGAAATTAATTTTAATTCTGAGAGGCCTCAATATTTCAAGGATGCGCAAATCTAGACCTTTTTGAGCAACTGATTGGCGCTTACCAGTTTTCAGCCAATCCACGCCCAACAACTTACTGTCAATTACAATTAAATGTACTAATTCCCGTCATAACTCTACATCAGCGAGCGCCCTTCGCAACTGTTCATAATTCCCTACGCGTCACTCGGGATTTACCCATACCCCTGCTAGCTTACCCAATATGGAATCTCTTATTCAACCTAGTCACTGCCCCAGACTGCCATGGCAACAGAGCTCGGCGGCAGCAAAAGTGATTCCTCACGGTCAAAGTGAAGTCCTAAACTTTATGAATTAAAAATTTAAAAATGAAAGTTTTTGAATAGGATTATTTTATTTCAAACTTCATTAAGCGGGAAGAAACTACTCTGGGACTATTTGAGAGAGAAATGGAAGACCTGATTGGATCTCACTATTTTCTCTCAAGAAACCCAAATATAGCAACAATCAGACAGACCAGTACAATCAAACTTGACAATTATTAGATTCTATAAATCTTCCTAATAATAGTGAAGTTTAATATCTGGAATCTACATCTCTCTGAAAAAGTTGAGTGGGCAGATATTGCTATCGCTAACTACAAAGCCGGCGACAGTGAGACTAATCAATACCCATTTAATTATAAGACGGTTATCGTCATAAATTTAAAATCAATAAAAATTTCCCAACCAAACTTTGACGGAAATTCATTGAGTTCAAGTCCGGAAAAATTGCAATGAGGTATCGAGTGACCGATTTGGTTTGATTAAGACCTAGCTAGCCTATTAAATAACGGAAAAAAATCGGCTTTTTGGGCATGGAGGTACTCTTGAATTTAAGGAAGTCTGTTGGATTGATTGATTGATTTACGGACTTGAAGGATTTTTTTTTTTGATTCGTTTAGGTCCAGGGCTACTATGGCCCCCGCCCAAAAGGGTGCAGGACCGGTGGAGCCGGCAGGGGTCGTGCGGAGCGCACGCCCTACTCGTTCGCACCGAGGGAACCAACTATATAAATCTAGCTAATTGTTTATTTACAGAATTAACTGTTAAGATTCCTTTCTTAGTCACTTAGTCAGCAATCCATGTAAATAGTTCCTTAAAGTAGTTAGTCTGTTTCATGTAAGCGAATGTAGATATAGAAGTTTTGGTAACATATTGTAATAAGATAATGATTCTGACACCTTCACAATGGCCTGGATTCTCTTGGAGAATATCTATTTCTCAAGGCTTCCGTCTTTATGTTGTTAATAATCTTCCTTTTTCCATCTTCTAGTAATTTCAATGAATCCACTTGTTAACTATCATCCTGGCTCGATCCTAGGGGCACCCCAAAAATAAAATGATTCGTAAGAATGGAATATAAGAATGAAATAAAAAAAAGAAACCCTATTTAGATGAAAGATTTTCGCTTCTCGCCCCGTCTCTCAGCTTGCCATGCTATTTTGCA
>PEDP01001037.1:0-14646 GCA_002918395.1 Erysiphe pulchra | reverse complement strand
CAAGACACAAAGATCATTCGATTTGCAAATAACATTATTATATATATATATATATATATATATTCTATGGTTGGTTGAAGATTTACAGTACAAAAATATGAATTACAGTAGTTAGGGTAGCCGGGTGAGTGGAGAAAGACGTTAGAAATTACTTGCTTCTTTAACTCAGAGCATATCTGATTTGGAAATCCTAACAGCCGTCCGTACGTTTTTTTTATTGGTGGAATCGCTAGGGACTATGTACAGACTTTTCACTATCTCTCTTACATTATTATATTTATATAACTTCGGTGTTCACTGTTTAAATACACTGTCAAAAGTATACAATATAATCAGTTGGATACCATGCAACACCTTGCTTCACGAAGAAACGATCTGAAAATAAAAACCATCCTCAAATGGAGTATCTTTCAATGTATCATTTTCACACTCTTGTGTTTGTATTTACAATAATAACTGGTTTGGGATTATCACTTGGCATGCATTACAGTTTGTACAGAAAGCATATCAAGTCTACTTCACTACCTTTGCAGCCTTGTACAGGCAACTTCAAGCGAACTATAGGATTACCCGTTATCTTTGGCCCATATATACGATGCTAAAAAGACTACCGGGGGTCTAGTTCCTTCAGATTTCCACGAGCATTGGTGTTGGGAGCGTGATAGCACTTTACAGCCACTTCTTGGTCAAATATGAGCTGGCTGGAGGCAAATTGCGAATTTACGGGTGTCTCAAACGGGGCGTATCCTATCGACTGGTGAGGAAAAATTCCCACAACAATCACCTACAAGCTCAGCGTACCAAAGACAGGGTCACAGTGAGAGTAGCCGTAACTGCTCTTTGAAGATACAATCCATCACTTCCCAAAGTCAGATATGAAGATAGACTGGAGGTTCTAGAAAAGGTTGTAAGGCTTTTTGAAAGGTGATTTTTTGATAAAGATAAATTTAATTTTACGAGTAGTGAGAAATTAACTTAGTGCACTTTGACTGAAATTACTGTGCAAGTAAATAAAATTCGATACGATAGAATATCATGGTGTTGCAGTGCTAGTGCTAGGGAGTCAAAATTTGCTGACTAATACATTTAGAGTCTACACCATGGGGTATGTGTAATGCCACTCACTTTGGCTCTACTGTAGTTGACTTTCATTACACAGTAAATTTGTGGATCTCCCCCTTTTTCTGTTTCCAGGCGGAAAAGGGTTCATGGGATTAAACTTATAAATAGTAAAGGCCAAATTTTTTCTCTTGAAACCTTAAGCTAAATTTTAAATCAATGTTGAGATCCTGTGTACTTCCTATCACAGCTCATCTAAGTTTTGCAGAGTTGAAGTGACCGAAAAACTATTTTATTCTGCTTATTGAAAAAACCTTATACCGAAAGCGTTCTTGATCAAGAAGGACGATTCGTTGGTCATCAGTTGATTTTGATATTGTCATTAACTCCTGATGCTCGTACTGATTACCACCAAATGTCTTTCTGACACAAAGATTTTCGGGTTTAAATTGATTGTCTTCGGAGGCAATTTCATATTTTGAGAAATACTGTGGTATACTATGAGTTTTAATAAAAATGTCTGGTTTAGACATTTCAGTAGTAGAAGATGAGTTGAGCAATGAGTAGGGAATAAATGGTACATATTCTAATTTGAAGCTATTAGTATGCTCCATAAAGTTAGTAGCTTGATGTGATGTAGCTTTATCTACCTCTCTGTAAGGTAGACTCAGTAACTTGGTCGATTCTTCTACATTATGTTAAATTCATGATAAAAAAACTTGTGGGTATGTGGGTAGTTACTTCCACGGTCAAATTTCCAGAGTACTAATAAATTATTTTCGTCAAAAAACTTCATATCTTTGACGCTACCTTCACCAAGCTGAACTGTGCAAGATTCGATGCAATCATATGAGCTGATGCCATTATAAAGTAAGACTTTCACACAAATTATCCTTACTTCGAGGAAATTAGTAGAGATCGATAGTAATTAGCAATTTAATTGCTTATTTTTGAATGAAATTAACTCACTACAATGGGGCATTCCTTTCGGTACAAATGCAAAATATGAGGGAAAAGTCGAGGCATCCTATATTGAACGTGAACAAATGATCCAGATACATAAGAGAACAATCATATTCATAATCACCTGCATGGCTAATTTCAGGTCCATAGGGCTATCTGGTTCAGCCATACCGATTAAGCATTCTTTCCCAAAAATTACGTTACACTTCTCACTTCCAGCGATACCTTTGAAGAGACTTGTTGCTCCAATTGACAACTCATCACAGTGATTTTTTAAAAATAGGATTGATTTGTTATAGACCAAGCCTTGACGCTGCTTCTTTAAATGCTGACTAACTGTTTCAAACATTGGCTTCCGTGCCTGAGAAAAATTTTTAATTTCTTCTGAGCTTGGTGAGTCTATAAAATGATCTGCCAAGGGAGTAGAAGTCAAGATTTTTTGAAGGTAGAAAAAAACTTTGCTGTGATCTATCAGTGACTCTTTATCTGTAATATCATCGGCTAATGTTGACGAGAAATCATTAGTAAGTTGGTCAATTTCATAACGCATCCATGCGGAGAAAGATGTGAATAAATCAATTTCATCGATAACTTGACTAAGAATTTTGGAGGAAATCAAATGAAGACATGCAATTGTGTCCATAAGGAGACTAATATGCTGGCTTGTGAAGCCAGGGCCCTCTCCAATGGGTTGAAACTTAGCTATTCCGAAGAATCTGCTTAAAATTACCGTAAAACGATCAAGGGCCGGCAGCATATTCTCGTGTATGATACGTTTTAGATTTCCTAGCCCTGTTAAGACTGCTTTTTCCCACCTTTTATGACCCTTGAAGCAGTCAGCCCATGAAAGTCGTTGGATCCAAAATCAACTCACTCTCTCTGAGATTTCGTGCATCAACCATTCTTTAATTGGCGGGTAAACATGACCAGTAGCTAAGGAGTGACAAAGCGCCTGTACAATATCACACTCATATTTTTCATTTAATGTCTTATTTATGCTCTGTAGGAATTTATCAGGAAGCTCTCGAGAAGCTTTCCATTCTGTAAACATCAGAGTCTGGACCTGGAAAATGTATCTCAAAAGATTCTGCAAAGCTGTAGATCTAGAGGCAAGTAGAGATAAGTTTCCATTAGATGCAGAAATAAACCGAAGATCCATTGTAACAAAGAACAGGTTTTCTGTATCTGGATGCTTGAAAATTAAAGCGTGAGTTGAGCTATTTTCTTGGGAAGAATGGAGGGTGAGAAAACATGAGCTTCCGTTGACAGAGACAGGTGACTCAAAAGATCCTATAAAAAATGAATCATAGATAATAACCTGAATTCTTCCTTCTTTTGTGCCAAATATCATCACATCTACTGCGTGATTATCTTTGGGATCAAATGGACTAATGAGAGCATCTAAAGATGATCTTGTACAGAAAATATCTTCCCTATAGCTATTTAGTTCAAAATAGTAAAATACACTTGAGATGGTTTAGAATTACGAGTCTCCTCCAGCTGGTAGAGTGCTTAATTTAGGGAGGCTAGTTTCAATATCAATCAGGAAAAGATCTCGTGGTAAATCTAATAGTGAGGCTGAGTCTTCACAAAAGTCTTTGTTATCATTCTGGATAAATTTTTCGATCCCTCTAGTATCATTTATGTAAATTGATGCCGCACTGTTTGTCGTCTTATTTGAGCACCATCCCATGCAAGTAACTTTTGACACTTGATGATCACTTTCAAATTGATGTACAGTTTTACCACTTTCTACACATACGAGTCGCACGCACCCATCACTCCAAGCAGTGGCAAAGAGATTGCCTATTAAGAGATGAGCTTTTTTCTTATTTTTACAAAACGATGTCTTATATCTTATTTTAGGAACATGCAAGGAATTAGACAAACCATTTGGTTTCCACTGTAAGCTATCAACTTGTAGATCATTTGGTTTCTGAGTCGTTCCATAGACAAGCTCACCGTTGAGACGGTAAACTGAGACATGACCTTTTACAGTACAAAGTGCCACAAGATCTATTGAAGGACAGTAGCTTACTAGTCCCGGTATGATGACTTCTGAAAGGCTGTTATCGCTCATAACAGACAGATTCTCCTGTCTCTCCATTTTCACAATAGCCTTAGGTAGTTCTCTCCAGGTCTTTTTTACGATCCTGAGCAGCTAGTTGATGTTCGACATTTTTTACAACATGACTGAGCCAACTGCTTCACATATAAAACTTGTTAAAATATCTTATCACATTATCCTCAGATGATTGTGAATGATTCAATGATTCCGTTTGATGATAAAAAATTAATAACGCGTTGACACGTAACGACTCACATGTATGATTTATAAATGTTAATATATTAATTTGATAGGGGTGGGAATAATACACACTTAAGAACTCCGCATTATAACGCTCTCAGGTAATGCATCCCTCCTTGATACGATCAAAATTTCACCACTCTGGCTTCCATCAGAATCCTCTTAAAAGTAAACCCTCATCTCTATCCATCCTCCGCTGGACAAACCAGATATAGCCAAACCTACCTTTTTCGCGGTTGAGCTATGCCTAAGGCTGGAATAATATTTGAGATAACCTTATTCTTTAGTCTTGTGGATGCAGTCTTTAATCAAAACTTCTGGACATTTCCTAAAAGGGCTTACGACGGTGTGGAAGAAAATTTCAATGATTGCCTCTAACCATAAAACGTTAACACTCTTCAAGTATGGTTGAAGTTCAGTTAGCTCTAAATCTTTTCAATATCAATATTGCTGTGTGGATCAGGATGAGAGCGATCTCATAAATGATATTAGCGTACCATCTAGCATGCTGGAAGGGAAAGGTAGATAAGACAATGTAGACAGAGTAAAGCAAGATTTATCGAAGTTGTTACTAGGTTATTTGATTTGGTAAATCTTTATTAGTTCCTCAAAAAGCAATGATCAAGAATGAACACCTAATGAAAATAGCATAGCTGTTACTTTGACAGAGAATTTAATTATTTTCCACAACGATATTGAGGGGTTTTAAAATAGGAACATGAAGGATTTAAGAAATTTAGATCACCTAAAGCAAGTCAATTTGTACGTTATGAAATACGTTGTAATGCATATGCAATTTACATATTAGACAAAAGAAATGCACATGCAACACTCCTGCGATCCAAACACGCGAAGTATGCCATTAGAACCAAATGAGCTCGAAATCGCAGGCTAGTTAGTGTTAAGCCTAAATAAGCATCATTGAAAATTACAAGCAAAATTAAACTACCCAGAATCACTGCCTATGTGCGTTGTGAAGAACCCGAAGTCATATTGCTTTATATCAAATCTCCGATCAAAGAAAATTTGGGATTGATATTTGAGGACCCCTATTGATTGGGATTACAAATCGTGTATAGAATCCACACATGCTAAAAATACTTTTCAGGTTCCTTTTATAAGAGTCTTTGAGGAAAGAACACTAAAAGATATCCGAGTACCCCTAATGTTTCTACCAATAAATTGGGCTTGAAAAAAAGGAACTGGATTGAATTAGGATTTTTAAAAGCTTGGTACTGACGCCAAACGGCATACATGCGGAGTGTAAATCTTAACAACTTAGCCGACGCTGAGCCTTTTGAGGACGAAGATGCGAGGAAGACGCGTAGATTTGAATGAAAAGATAATCGGAATATGTAAGAAGAGAATTTTTGGCAGGTATCTGAAGGGTATCGGCTGACAAGCCGATTTATAACTGCAGCCTATAATATATGTCATATGCGCATTTAACAGTGCGGTTGAACCTTTATGAAGCCAAATTCGCTTATAAGTGCCTTGCTGCTAGCGATCAGCAGAAGTCAATAATCATTCTAACTCCATTTATACTCTCGGAGTTAGATATGATCTGACAGTTATCAAGGAAGTAAGGAGAATGCTTGAGAGAAGATAGCTTGACTGGGCGAAGAACAATCATGCATTTAAATATTCAGTGTTTTAGCTAGCCGTAGAATTTAGAATTTCCCTACGTAAAAATAAAATGAATGTAAACTACAATAAAGCGTACAGTTATTCAAGGGCAGATCCCAAACTGCAACATGTAGAGGGACCTAACTAAAGTGTATGTTTAGTTGAGGACGAAGACGATATGGTTGATAAAGACAACGATTGAAAATGTGACTTTGTGCCAATCTGTATGTAGTTTAATCACGTGATTTAAATAGGGCGCTATCTAAAATTAATAGGGATTTAGATGTTTCCCTAAAATATCGTTTCACTAAGCACCATCCAATTACAAACGGTTAAATTTAAGTGGGGTGTCAGATGTAGATCTTCATATGTTAGCTTTGTAAAATATTGACTTGAAGTAGTCTTCGTTTGACAACCTGGCAAAGCCATTAATAAATGTGTCTACCATTTTTAAAAATTCACTCTGTTAGTTTCATGGAGGTGAACCTTTAAAAGTAAAACTCTATATTTAACATCAAAATTTTTAACCCCTGAAAGATCTTTCGGTCAAAGTTTTCCGGATTCGTTATTGAAAATGAAGAGAAAATTGGATGCAAATGATGCGCCTACACCGACTCTAAGTGATGTTCCAACATCAGCCTCAAATGATGTATCAGCGTCCACTGCTCATAACTCGCAAGAAGAAGAAAATTCGTTTCGTGAACTGGGACTAGATTGGCGCATTCTGCAAGCAATTTCTAAGCAGAAATTTAAACGACCTACACCAATTCAGAAACAAGTTATACCCTTAGCACTAAATGGACAGGATATATTAGCACGAGCTATCACAGGATCAGGAAAAACAGCTGCATACCTGTTACCTATTATACATTCGATTCTCAAAAAGAAAAATGTAAGCAGTAGTTTTCCAGGATTGCCTTCAAAAATTTTGCTTACTTATGAAGAACTCATCTCCTCCCTTCGTATCTTCTCTCATACTTGTTCCTACTCGAGAACTTGCTGAACAAGTCCGAAAATTTACAGAATCATTTTGTGTATTTTGTGCGAACGAAGTTCGATCTATTAATATTAGCGAGAAAGTTTCTGATGCCGTTTTACAATCATTACTTGCAGACTGTCCAGATATTGTCATTGCAACACCTTCCAAGGCCTTGTTAGCCTTGAAAAAAGTATGGATCACTCTAGATAGAGTTACACACTTAGTTGTCGACGAAGCTGACTTGGTTCTCTCCTATGGCTATGAAGATGACTTACAAAGTGTGGCTAAAATTTTACCAAAGGGTGTCCAGACTTTTCTAATGAGTGCAACCTTGAGCAGTGAAGTAGAAATCCTCAAAGAGCTATTCTGTAGAAATCCGACTATCTTGAAATTAGATGAGGAGAATAGTAGTAAATCCTTGAGTCAGTTCGTAGTAAAGTAAGTTTTTCTCCTATACTTACACTTGATGAACACTAATAGTATCTAGATGCGCGGAAGAAGAAAAGTTTCTCTTGATTTACGTGATTTTCAAGCTGAAACTAATAAGAGGAAAGTGCATTGTCTTTGTAGGAGATATTGATAGATGCTATAGGGTAAAGTTATTCCTGGAACAGTTCGGAATTCGAAGCTGTGTACTCAACTCGGAACTCCCAATCAATTCCCGTATACATGTTGTGGATGAATTTAATAAAGGTGTCTATGATATTATTATAGCGTCTGACGAAGTTGAAATGCTTGGGAATGAGGATGAATCGAATGAAGATGAGAAAGATCCAGACGCTAAAGATTATCAAATCCTGTCGTCGCCCAAGAAAAAGCATAAATCTACTAAAAAGAGTCGAGATTACGGTGTTTCCAGGGGTGTGGACTTTAGGAACGTTGCGTGTGTGCTCAATTTTGACCTTCCAACTTCTTCAAAGTCTTATATACATCGAATTGGTCGTACTGCACGTGCTGGTCAAACTGGCATGGCCCTCTCATTCGTTATACCAGTAGATCAATATCGTAAACACCCCCCTACAAGTATCGAATCTACTAAAAATGACGAGAAGATTTTGGCTAGAATTGTCAAGCACCAAAGTAAACAAGGAAAAGAAGTTAAACCCTACAACTTTGATATGAATCAAGTTGCAGCATTCAGATATCGATTGCACGATGCCCTGAAAGCAGTGACTACACTCGCAATCCGAGAAGCCCGCACCAAAGAACTCAGACTTGAGCTCATTAAAAGCGATAAGCTCAAGCAGTATTTTGAAGAAAACCCTGGAGAATTGCATCATCTCCGGCACGATACTGATTTAAGACCAGCCAGTGTGAAGTCACATATGCGGCATATTCCTAACTATTTGTTGCCAAATGGGGGAAAGAAGTTAATAACAACAGGAGAACTTAATCATACTGGGCATCAGATGACGATTAAAAACCGGATCCGCAAATCTCGAATGTCAAACAAATGCCGAGGGAATAAAAAAAAAGGTCGTAAAGCTGAACCACTAAAAAATTTTAGAGTGAAATTGAGATCTTAACTACATTTTCTTCGTCATTATAAAGTATTTGTCTTAGATCATTCATCACATTTTCAGCTTTTCAATATTACTCAATAAGATATTTTTTCTAGATTTTGTTTTTTGGACAAAAAAAAGTACTGGTATGATCTTTAATTTTTGCCAATCAGCGTTCATATTTATATCTATAGGTCTATAACTACGACTAATTTTGGTTGCTGTTGAAATCAAGCGTAGCCTGTATTTTTGATGCTGGCTGATTATATAAATCCTTCATTAGATTAAGTATTAACACAAAATTTAATTTATAAACTCTTTTCTAGGTTTAAAGGATTATAAAGGTACCCTAAAAATCCCTTCCCTCTTAGAGTAAATACTAATTTTCTTTTGGATCTAATAATCTGACTGATGTATTTCCAATAGTCTTCCATCTTCATCACGACAGATACAACATACTTCAAAAAGTAGTATATAGGTATGACAAAATCCCGGTTTAAAAATAATTTATTTTGGTTTTGAAAGCAACCCTTTTTATTGCATCTTCTATAGAAAATGCCCTCTTGGACTAGAAAGTTAAATAGAGACCCTAGTAAGGGTAGAAGGAACCAAGATGACCAGGCCTAAAAAAATGCTGGAGTAGGTTACTCCTATTAGCAACAATAAAAGTTGAAAAAATTTTGCTGAAAAGCTATGAAAGCTTCATATATCTTACTTATGAATTCCAAATCATCCTCTTAATCTAAAGCCACTTTTCTTGTCAGGCAATTTCACCTATCATGGCCTTGATCATTACATTTACGAAATGATCGAGGGCCATGATGTAGTATCTTAGTTGGTCTATGTCTGAGTATGAGTATGTATACTAAGTATTTTATGTAATTGATTAGTTTTGGTTGATGACTTGATCTGTTCCATGTCACACGGACCATGACGGCACTACGATACTAAGAAGAGAGACTATCTACGTGATACATCTATATAAGCGGTTAAGCGAGGAGCTAGTTCAACTAGGTCTGTTGATTTCATGACAGTACTTCCCCTTTTGCACATACCGTCTGGTCCCCAAACTGAATCTGATGTCTTTAAATTTGGCTGAAAATAATAATCATCATCAATTTCCCAATTTCCCAGCTTCCATGTCAGGCGTCTTTCTCTCCCGGAACGCCGCAAATTTGGTTCCACTACTGGATGAATTAATGGTGAGAAAGCGTCACCCATGCCGGTGGGCCCGGTGTCAGTGAGGGAGGTGTCTAGTGTAACTTATAATTGTATTTTGATAAGATGTATGTTGTTTTAGTTGAAAGGGTCTTGCTAAAGGGGGGTGATGCTAAGTAAAGTTGGTGAACTATTCTGAAGGCAAAGTAGAGTTCTAAAGGGTGCTAAAGGGGACTAGAGAGTACTTGAGATAGGAACTAAGGTTATAAACTGAAGGTGAGCTTATGGATATATTATTGACAAAAAACTAAGCGTGAGGAACCTATCTACTACAGTCTATGTCCTTATATACACAGTTTAGTCTCTCTAGAGCTAGTATCCAAAAGTAAATCAATTGTATCTTGTCCGAATGTCTAATTCAAGGCAAACCAAACTCGCATCGGTCTTTGCCGGTGATGGTAATGTTGATACGGTTACTGGCGTGGTCTTACCGAGAATTATTGAGAATTACCGAGAATAAGGTAGGAATTGTGGCAAGGGAAAAAGTAAGGAGCGTAAATAAATCTGTAAACCTATGAAACCTTACACCCGGTTTATCTGGGTTCATATTATGAAAATGCTTTAGAACTTTTTCACAGCCTTTTAGGTCTGAATCTGGCTGCCAAGAGGGAATATCATTATATTTCAATTTAATTAAGTAAGTGAGGCCTCTCTTGTCTCTATTCTCATCGTACACATCTAAGATTTTTTCAAATACCCATTTATCTGCAATATTGCCGTGATCATCTCTTTCAGCAACACGTCCAGCAACACAGCGACGTTCTTGTTCGTTAGTAATTGATTGTTCAGGTATAATAAGGTCAACCCATGGCCGGACTAAGGAAGTATGGAAGCTATTGTTAACGTGGATATGATCCGGAAGGTCAACGATAACTGCCCCGTCACATACTTTTAAGACTTCATAAGGGCCATCCCACTTGTCATCTCATTTCTTCTTTGGTCGATTCGTTTTCGGATTTTTTAGACTAATCATCACCTTGTCGCCAATTTTATACACTGGGGCTTTTGATCTTCGTGATTTAGCATTTTCTTCATATTTTTCTTGTGATTGGCGAGTGAAAGCTTGAATTTTTGCAAGTATACGACCAAAACGATCAGCGATTGAATCTGCTCTAAAGTATTCTTTTTTGGTTGAATCAGATAAGGAAGGTGGTTTGGGATTTGAAGGTTCGATCCCAAGTCGAGGATTGAAGCCGTTATTTGCAAAGAAAGGGAATACTCATGTTGTATTACTTACTTGGTTATTTGAAGAGAACTCAGCAAGTGGGAGCCAATCAACCCAATCATCCTGAGTAAAGCTTACAAAAGCTCGAAGATATTTATGTAAAGAAGAATTCACAATTTCTGTTTGACTATCAGTCTGCGGGTGCAAGGCTGAATTATAATTCAGGGTGACTGATAGTCGGGTATTTAATCTACGCCAAAAATCCGAGACAAAGGCAGAGCCACGATCTGAGACGATGGACTCTGGAGCATCGTGAAGTTTGTAAACCTCTCTGATAAAACATTCTACAAGTTCTTCTGTACCTAGGGATGAAGTGTCGCATTTTAGACAATCGGTCTACTAAAATTAAAAGATGATTGAAGATCTTACCCCTACGTTTACATGGCGGTAAATCAACAATGTGGTCCATTGAAATGTCGGCCCATGTGCGGAGAGGAATGTTAAGTGGTTTAAGGAAGCCAGGTGGCAAGGAACGAGGAGATTTAGTACGAAAGCAAAGGGCGCATCCTTTGACAAAATTAGCTATAAATTGACTTATCTGAGGCCACCAATAAGTCCTCTGTAACAAGTCTAAAGTTTTTACCCGACCTGGATGATTTGCAAGCCCAGAGGAGTGATTACGGTGAACAATTTCAAATCGCAGATTTTCATGGTCTGGTATAAATAGCCGATCCCTAAAGTATATGTGGCCATTTTTAAGTTTAAACTCAATTTAATCTCTCAGAAGAAGAGATCTTAGGGATCTTGGCCACCGCCGCTGTGATGAGTTCAATAGAGAATTAATCATCGTGTTAGCGATTTCGCTATCTCTGTATGCATCCTTGACAATATCGATAAGAGCAGCTTCGTGAGATATAGCCTGCAAGGAGTCAAAGTATTTATCTTGCGGTAGGTTTTGATGAAGATTTGGATGTATTTTATTTTCGGGAATTGTTGAACGGAATCGGTGTCTAAGACGCTCGTCAGAATTATTTGCAGGCTTGAGTCCTGGTATGCGACTTAAAGTATCAGGAATTAACGCTTTTGATCCTGGGCGGTAAGTTAGCAGAAAGTTAAATTGGAATAAAAACTCCGACCATCGTAATTGACGCTGGTTAAGTTGTTTTGTGTTATGAAAGTTTGTGAGTTTTTATGATCAGTGATTATTTCGAAAGGTTCTTGAACACCTGATAACTCTGGACTCCATTCTTTCAAGGCCTTTATGATGGCCAGAAGCTCCTTATCGCAAATTTCGTAGTTAGATTCGGCGGGACTATATTTTGACGAGAAGAACGCCACAGGATGGAGCACGCCATTGTTACCTTCCTGAAGTAGAGCGCCTCCGGAAGCCCAATGTGAAGCATCAGTTTCAACTACGGTATGTTTGTGATAATCAAAATAAGCTAAGACTGGTGCCTGAGTGAAAGAATTCTTAATTTTGGCAAAAGCGTTCATCTGGTCTACAGACCACACCCAAGGGTTATTTTTCTGTAAAAGGCGTGTCAATGGTTCAATTATACCTGAATATCCACGAATAAATCTTCTATAAAAGTTTGAAAAGCCAAAGAATTGTTGCAATTCTTTAACACTTGATGGTTCTTTCCAATCCAATACTGTTTTGGTTAGGTGATGGTCGATTGCTTCTATCATTTCCGCGAGAGGTTGTCTGGTTTATAGAACCTTTAGCCATTGGAATGGGATCAATCTTTTGATGGTGATCCTTGGCTATGTGGCCCCTATTGCCGTCGGTAACACACAAATCATTTTCCATCCGGTAGTTCTTTTCAGCAGTTGAAAGCTTCATACGGCTTAGGTTCATGGGGTCATCGTGTTCAAAATTTTGGTTAGGATCGTTAGCATCAATTTGGTGGGTGGTACTGGTTGGGGCTTGCAGCTTCGCAATATGCTCCTGTTGTTGTAGATTCCGAGCGATGGTATTTATCATTTCGCTCCAACCAATATAATTATTAGAAGCAGGGAGGTTTATCTGATTATCAATCACACCAGTGATCTTTTTATTAAGATGTTTGCGAAGCATATCGACTTTAGTTCTATCATCATATTTTGCCATTTCGGCCAGGTGGTCAAAATCTGCTTTAAAGTCACCATAAGCAGACTTTTCTTGTAACAGAGTATCTAGACTATTTTTAGCCGTCTAAGTTCTATCCAGAAGAATATAACGTCTATCTAGCGTTTGCCACAAGTCTATTGATGTTCTCCAGGGCCATTTTTGGGGATCATTAGGGTAGGAGTTCATAATACGAACTCCGTCCTGAATAGCTAGCCAGGCTTTTCCTATGAGTTGACTTGTGATATGGGATATTATATGAAAGGAACTCAGAAAGCAATCTCCATCTACCAGGAGTATTTGTTGTATTTGAACCTTCCAACTTTCGTACATCATTTGCCTTTTTTCAATATCTTTTTGTGATCCGCTAAATTTCTCTGGGTCAGATCTAGTGCGACGGGCTTTAGAACTTGATACATCATTGACTTCGGAGCTTTATTATTATTAGAATTATACAAAGCTTGTAGTTTGTTTTACTCGGATTGCAGAATTGAAAATTTATCATTTATTTTTGCTATTTGATCATTATCACTTAATAGCTCTAGGTTAGCCTGGGATAGTTTGGAGTTCAAATTACTAATATCTAGCAAGCGGGCTTCAAGATGCTGACTTTTGAGGGAAGATAACTGGTTTAAATGTATAATTTCTTGTTGAGCAAGACTGATTGCTTTACTAAGTTCTGGAACTTGTCCTTGAGTATGTGCTATGTCTGATGCAGATTTAGAGTTCTTATTATGAAAAGAATCTAACTGCGCTTTCATTTCGCTGAATTTAATGTCAAAATAACCGAGAAAACTACAAAACATCTTTTTCTCAGGAGTGTCAGTAGTTGAGGTAATGGAGCTGAGTAGAGGTACTGGATTCGGGTCATCAGAGAATTGATGCCCTCTAATGGCAGCGGCTAGGTTTAGCCAACTTTGCTGAAATGCGGCGACGAGTTGAGCCTAGAGATCGGTTGCCATCTCGAATTGCTAAGTCTTTTTTCAAAGAAAAAAAATGATAAGCAAACAATATATATAAATCTATTCACTTCGGGAACTCTGGAAGTATTTTGTTGTAATCGTGGGAATGAAGTGCCGGGCCGCAGTCTAATATCAGGACTAAGGAAATGAATTTTAGTTTAATGAATTTTTATTGCGACAGGGCACGATTTAGGATCGCACAAAATATCACGGTGAGTTTTATGGATCACAGGGTCGGGGTCTAAGGAACTGAGGATGTAGATACTATGAAGTAAGTCGGTTTATATAAGTGGTTAAGCGAGGCGCTAGTTCAATTAGGTCTGTTGATCCCGTGACAGTTTCCCTCCATTCTGACATGTAAAATTGCTTATATTTCTCGGTCTCAAAGTGATCTCTGGTTAAATCAATCATCGCGGCAAAGTCATAATTATGTCAAAATAATCGATTATAGTAAAAAGTACTAGTACGGTCTTTGAGCATAAATGAATACGCGTTTTGATATTGGTCCTCTAAGAGTCCAACCTTTTGACAGCAGTCGTAGAATATTTGCAGTTTAGAATTAAGTATATCGTATAAATCACCCGTATACTTCTTGGAATTATCTCGATAAATTCTTGCCAAGTCAGTGAGTAATTTAGTAACTGTAGCTGGAGGTATATGTTATAAAATAAAGCGCCTAGCTCTTTTTCTCTATATATATAAATCTATTTAATTAGGGCTATAGAGTTAGCTTCCTAATATTGAGATCTAGGTTTTT
>PEDP01001036.1:0-14654 GCA_002918395.1 Erysiphe pulchra | reverse complement strand
CTGATTGATTCTGATTGAATAAGATGTTTACTAAATCATTTCATCCTGGCAAAGAAATGAACATCCCGTTTATGAAGGTGGTACCGAGTTATGAAATGTAGGGTAGGTAGTGGGTAGGGGTGGCAAATAAGTTATGTACTGTGAGTGGATTTTATGAAGGTAGTTAGTAGAGATTAGCAGTAGAAGTAGACAAATAGTAAGGATTGTAGGGTATTGATTGGTCCGAAAATTTTAAAGACCAATTAAAGACCCAGGTGTTCCAGAATTGTGCAAAGTGGGCGGGAGGGCATTTAATTTTCTTGAGGTGGGCAAATAACATTTCCCTTAATATATTGTTTAAAAGTGAGTTTGTTTGCTAACGAGTGAAGTATTGAAGAGACGCGAAATTATTAGTATCAGGACAATGATCACGCGTAAAGCTGAAAATCGATGATATTTTTGATACTTTTGATGCGTTATACAAAATTTCTAGTCTCATGAAGACAATAAACATTGTACAAATGACCATCCCTAACTATCACTTGTTAGTCAAAGCTAGAAGAAATGGTTATTATCAAGGTATTTTTGGACTCTAGAAAAAACGTAAAAATCCTATCCCACTTGTATATATTCGAAACTTCCATACAACTACACCAGGAGTCTCAACCCTACATGGTAGCGTTAGATACCAATAATAACGAATGCAGAATCCAGATAACTTTCACAACGCTAAATTTGAGTGTCAATGGAATTTATTGAAGGAATGAAAAAAGACCTTGGGAAAAATGACTATTCTAAGATAATGATGATGTTGTTCATCTGATTTCGAGTCTCAAATTTGATTAGTTAGAAGTCATTCACAATTAGTTAACATAAGTGTTGCGATCTTGAAGAACGATTATTCGTCAATGTGTTAAGCTCAGAGAACTTAATTCATTCTAGCTTGATTAAAAAGTAGTTAACGCGTGCGAGGAAAAACTGTAGCTTTCGGGAACCCAATTCTTAGATTCGACAATATCATCAACAAGGTAGGTGTGAACTTATTAATTATTATCTGGTAATATACAGATACCTCCTGCCAGACTCACCTGTAGAAATTAATGGTTTTATCTCCGTTGTGGACTACTTTTACGGAGATTGCTAGTGAAAAGTGTAGATAAGATATAATGGAAGATAGATAGATTTCAGAAGATAACTATATAAGATTTTACATCTACCCATTCGAGTTAACATCTCTCTCTATGAGCCAGAGAGTCATCTGGTTGAGTTTAAGCGATTGAACCGCAGAGTAGATAATTTACTTTATCTAATGTTACGTGTAAGACAGATCACTCTGGCGTAGAGCATAGACACTAGACACTCTAGCAGAATGTCAACAAACTCCAAAAATGAAACTCAAGCAAATTTTCGGATGGCATTGAAGATGATTTGGCAGATGAAGGCATAAGCGCTGCGTTTTATTGTCATTTCAATAAGAAAATCTTGTCCCACGTCGAATCGTTAGATGTGACGTCCATAATTAACACTTCTAATTTCTTTTTCACCACTCTCTATGATATAATTATCATATATAGTACATTCAACACTTCATCGTCCTACCCAGGAGATTAGTCTCCATTATGTCGAGGCCATTACCCAAAAATGTTCATATATCCAAACACCCATGTCTTCGAGCTAAACTATCTCAACTACGGGATCAAAGTATCTCTGCACGGGAAACTAGAACTTTAATTTATGAAATTTCATTAATTTTAGGCTGTGAAGCTACGGCTACCAGTCTCTCTGTCACTGAAGATATGGAAGTAGGCTCGATTCTTGATCTAATCGAAGTAGCTGTATTTGCTAACTTATTAATCAATTTCTAGGACATGAAAACCCCATTAGATCACGCCTACATAAAGCAAACCGTTTCACCTAAAAATATATCAATAATACCAATCCTTCGTAGTGGACTTGGCATGCTAGACGCTATTCAAAAAATCTTACCAAATGCAGTTCCTGTTCATCACTTGGGTCTCTGCCGCGAGTCAACTACATTACAGCCTGTTGAGTACTACAGTAATCTGTCTTTTAATATTCCGTCTTTTCCAAACGAGCGTGGGTCTCGAAGCCTAGACAGGAGAAATAGTACAACCAGATCTCTCGCAATAGTGTTAGATCCCCTGATTGCTCTAGGGGGTACATGTACCGCGGCAATACGCATGCTCAAAGGTTGGGGTGCTGAAAAAATAATTATCATCAGTTTACTTGGCGCAAGACAGGGCATTGAGAGAGTAGCCAGGGAATGGGAAGATGGCGTAGAGATTTGGCTCGCAGGTATGGATGAGCACGTCAATGAACATGGAACAATAATTCCGGGACTAGGAGACATAGGGGATCGACTCTTTTTGACCACTGGAAGCTAGGATGAAAAGGAGTTTATAGATCTCTACATAATATGAGATCTGTTAATATTCAGTGAGGTGAAAGTGCTGATTCATTATCAATTCTTTCTACTTTGAGCTTTGTGTGCACATGAGGCATCCTTTCAAATTAAAGCAGACTCTAAAACATTTTTTGTCCGAAGCTAGGTTGGCACCTCAAAGATTCTAGCTGCGACTTCTTAATCACAAGCTCCGGTACAACCTTATTTTAAACCATATTGAAAATGGTTAATTTTGAGTTCAAATATGACTCTAGGACTGACATAAGGGCTATTAACTAATAATTTAAATTCATAATTCCTTCATTTAAAGACCTAAAAATTACGTGGAAATCACATTACGGATGGAAAACCATGCTACTAGGAAGTTTCTACGCAAAATGAGTAAATCTAAGAGTTGCGAAAATTTTTAATTTTTTGATATCTAGTCTCACGATTGTCTCCCAAGAACAAACAAATACCTCTCAATTTACTATTGGACCCTCTAATTTAAAGAAAAAAATCAGTGAGTTTTCTTTCAATATTTATTGTCAAGCTCGCAGGTCAGGTTTGATAATTTGTAATTCATTCCGTGATTTAATTCAAATAGTATGCAAGACATGTTTATCAAATTTTCTACCTTTTAAGTATGATTGAAAATGTCGGAACTTTCTGTATTTTTTGCATCTTTTATTTATAAATACATGTATAAATATGTGTATATATATTTTCTTCCTATTTCCACATTTCAGAATCATTAGAATAAGAAATAAATGTATTTTTATAACACTCTTCTTAGAATGATAAAGAATCGAGCTTTTCTATAATTAGTCTCTTTTGTTAAAGATTCAGCAGAACGATATTCTCTCAGCCTCAAAATCTTAACAACTACGTTGGGGTTATTTAACAACATATGGATGATATTTGCTCATAAGCAGCTATGTTTCAGCTCTGAATCTCAACCGGAAGAAGATTGAAATAAAACGGCTCAGGCACTAAAGAAATTAAAAGCCTTGTATCTTTTAGATTCACTGGTAGTTTTAAATCTATTACAAGAATTGTTTAAGAAAAACTGATTCAGGACAAGATTACCCTTGATATCAACCACGCTTTAGACATAAGTCGACTCACCAATGTTATTATTTTAACAAAGTTGGAAATCTACTGATCTATACACCTACATTCCAAATATATCTAAATTGGAAACATACCTTGCTACGTTCGTGGTTAAAGAGATTAAATGCAAAAAGACGCACAAAGGGAATAGTATCTCGAAAATGTTGAATTTGATGTAAAGCTTGTGGTTTGACTTTTGCTCGGCCGATAGCTTCTGCAATAAGACAGTGCTGGTCTTTCCAAAAATTACACATAGCAACGAAGAGGTATTTGTGATCACCAGAACTCGTACCAATATAAGCTTTTCGAATTAGTAATCTTATTTGATTAACTGAATGATTAATGGCTCCGTCTGAGGGTTCACGATTATGTCAAGCTTCTTTGTATACGACCTTCCATTTTCCCAATGTATGCTCTTTGGTGTTAATTTTAAACTTACAATCGGTCTTATGACTTCTGGTATTTTTGCTCTTCTAAGAAGGATAAAGGATTCAGTCCTTAGTACTTCGATTATTTCCTCCTCTATTACAATCAAGAAGAAAATTTCTGCCTTTCTTCCCCATCTTCTTCAGTCGTAGGATTGTACTATATCCATGAGATCTTCAAAGTTACTGAAGAGCAGTAAAGAGATCTTCGTAGTAGTCATACTCGATCTTCTCGTTCAATAGAGGGCCCAATTCCCTGTGTAGTGTGGATAAAGATTAAGAAGCTTCAGAAGGATGATCGTCAGGGACTGCTGCTTCAATGGGACTTGAAATTTTTGCTTGCTTATTTAGAAAAGGATGAATGAAAACTCGTTAAAAATTTTGAGTACATGTTTTTGTTATAATAATTTTACTTTTCCAGTAAGTCTTGATAGTAAGAAGTAGTGGAAAAAAGAGAAGAATACTGAATGGACTTATATGGAACAGATATGTCAAAATATTTATCGTCATCAATTTTGAACATTGGGTTCTATTTAACTTAAAATATTTCATCCAGTAGCAATTGAATCGGCATCCGCCTCATGAGCTCTTCCGTTTTTACAATTCCGACGTTCGTCATAAAAAAAAAAATTCTTCCAACTGCAAATTTATTGGGATCATTCTGACACAGGCTCGTTAGAATTTGTTTTGTGGCTATTCTTACCATCAATAGCGAGCGCGATAGACTTCTTCGAGGGGATAGTAAGCGACAAGCTAAAAGGATGATCACTGATATCAAAAGAAAGCTTATGAATAACCATTGAGGTTCTGAGCTTCCAAGATCCGTCCTTCTAAAGATGCACTACTAGTTAAAACGGTAAGTCTGTCAATTTTGACGCAGAATCTCCTTTTTCCTCATGATTACTCGCCACCCTTGATATATATCTTTCATCTCTGATTACAATCTCTATTTTTTTCCGAGCGAAGCTTGGAAACTGTTTATCTTTGACCATGTGCAAATTCACGTATAGCATACATTATACACTAGAGCAGTCGCATTAGGATGGATAATTCAGGTTGAAGTAACATGTTAAATTGTTAAATTGAGGAATTACAATACCGTGTGTGGTCGGACGTTTTAGACCTGGCTACCACACCAACCCAAAAGTCGTCAACGAAACAACGCATGCATCAACTGCCATTACTAGAGGTTTTGAAGCAGCGCCTCTCTAGACTTTGTTTAGTCTGCGCATGTGTTTGACAATCCTTATAGCTTTACTACACTATGTCTCCACATTATGTCAATCACTGAATCTGCAAGAATTGCTCGCAAATATTCGGTTGAAAATTACATTTACCCCTCTCAATATAGGGGGAACTTGTACAGTGAAGACGTTGGCTATAAAATTTGGCCTATTTATTACAAAACCTTAATACTTTCTCGTCATTCATCCAAGCAAAGAACAGGCTCCCTCTACATTGTCATAAATGTCACAGGTCAATTGAAAGATGTTGTTGCTATGACATTTGACAGAAATCATATAAGATGCAGAAGGGCAAGAAAAGTTTCTCCAGCAACTGATGCTGACGAAATTAGTCAGACACTTGCCAAACCAATAATACCTGGATACACATGCCAAAAAGTATTTTTTGATTATGATTATCTGTTTAGAATTGGTGAAAAGGCTGCAACCCAGACGAATACAATCTTCAGATTTCCCCGATATTATGACGGTGCGCCATTTTACAAAGCTTGCTACCTGGTGCCTCTCCAAAAAACTATCAAATCATTGGGAGTCCATCGTGTGGATGAAATTTTTTTGGCACTGACAATGAGCTTTGATATCATGGATGTCGCAATGCAAATTGGAGAATATTTAGTGACTTGTGACCGAGATTTAATTCCTCTCAGCTCTCAACATCGTGATATCTTCGTTTATAGTTCTGATGATATTTCACCCACTAGATCGCCTCAGCTGCCGAGATTGCGCGTAAGAAAAGAAAATATTCCCCGTAACTAACTATTCAATCTATTCACGGGGGTCGAGAATTTGATGTTGAAGGTCCACACCTATCACACCCTAAGAAAAAGAAAAAATCCTCCTCTAAGCCAACAAATCATCGCCTAGCAATAATTTCTTATAGATGTAACTTTGTATGAATTATGGGTAATTGTTTTAAAATTAAAATAGTCACATAAGTATGCCGAACCCTCGCTAATTATAATCTTGTGCAGTCGTTAGTCGGCTTCTACGCACATGATGTACTATGTGTAAACACTACAAACTTCTGGAAGATTACAAAATAATATATGTATCATAAGCATGTTGTTGCCTCACAGTTACAAGCTCATGTCACAACATTCTCTCTTACCGTAGGGCCTCTAAATATTAGGTTGGATTGGTACACATAGCTTGGCTTTTCTTAGTGAGTCAGCTAGCTGACTTTTGGAGGATACGTATACCATCTCTATCCGTCCCTTTTCATATTGCTTACGACAGTAGTTGTTTCTAAGGGATACATGCTTTGATCGTTTGTGGTTATCATAATTTTTATTAGGGATATCACTGACTGGTTATCAACGCGGCGTCTTGTACAAATCACCCCTTCGATTTGGTTAATCATTCCTAGTTCTTCTAACACTGATTGTACCCATCGAAGCTCACAACAGTCTCATCATTCCTTATTTATTTGTTGATCTTGCTGTTAAATACATCAAGGTTATTATTTCAATATTGACTTCACAAAAGGACCTGCAATATCGATCGAGATAAGTGCAAGAGGTTTCTTCTGGTGTATTTCTAATTTTATAGTTACTTTTCTTTTCATTTTACCGATTTTGCATGATCTACAAATTCGTTTCTCCTTAGGTGGTATGTGTAGTTCATCTATACCACTTTCAACTTTATGTAAGTAACGTAATGCATTAGTGCCGTTGTGCCCATGTCTTTTATGAAGCAGTTCGTATCTTCTTTAACGAGCTTTTGAGTACCGATCATCATCTGAAATTACATCAGTGCTGTATTCATCTAGCTTTGAATTCACGTTATTATCAGGATTCTCCGATGATATGTCATGATTGAAATTTCTTGTCACTGAGAGCGCATGATCACTATTTACAAAAGAAATTGATTTCAGAATATATAACCCGTTCTTCTGCTGGGTATAAATAAATGTTTTGCTGTCTTTATTACAGTCTCGAAGTTTTTTAAAATACATGTCTTTAACATCATGGATTCCAATGATACTTTCTTTACATAAACATCGAGCAGAAATTAAGCTTCTGCCTAGTTTCGGTACAAGTAAACGATCTTTCATTAAGCAAGATGATCCATCTTCGGCTACAACCTCAACAGTGGCTTTCCTTTTAAAGATTAGGGTTACTTGAATTATTCTTTTTTTTATTTTTTATAGTGGTCCTCTAAAAAGGTTCATATCATCAGTCATATGTGACGAAGCGTCGGTCATTGAACAGAAATCTTACGATTTGTATTTCTTTTCTCACTTTTCAATGCTGCAATTTCTTGCTCAGAGATATCTGATGACTCTTCACCAGATAATTATGTGTCATTTTCAGATTCATCATCATCATCGGTAAGTACTGCAAATAAGTTCATGCCCAAAAGAATTAAATCTACTTTTCGAAAAGAGATTAAATGTGAATAGGAGGGAAATTGAAGCATAGGCCACTAGGACCATGGAAGAATAGAATATATTAATGATTCGTACCTGAGCTATTGATTCTTGACATAGCATCAATAGCTAATTCTTTCACTGTCGATAAGGTGATCTTATCGTGCCACGTATGTACAATCCAAGGCTATGTAAGTTACCAACAGTGTAAATGACGTGTTGATAAGCACTCTGTGACCCAAGAAATAATTTTGCTGACACAAATCGGTCAGCGTCAGGATTCCATAATATAGCATTATCTTGTTGCCATTGTTAAGGGATACTGAAAGATATTATTCTTGTTTATGTCTATTAAAGATTTATATTCTATCTAAAGAAGGAAATAACTGCAGGGGATGAGGATCTAGTATTTATACGAAAGTACGAGCCTATAGCGCGACATGATGTAAACAATTATCAAAACATCACGTTGCTAAGGAAACCAGATAAACTCCGGATCTCAAGGCAAGAGCCTGTTACAGCCATTAATAATACACTTGATGTTGAGCAACTTCATCAACACCATAATTCCAGGTGACTGAAGCTCGCGATAGATTTCAGCAGACATATTAGCTGAGAAACGAGAAGATATAGATTCTAAAATTTCTTGCGATAATTTAAAATCAAGATTTTTATCGAAAAAATTGCGCCGTGAAGTCACGATAAATTATTATCAGGACAAAGATCACGTGTAAATCACAGAATCGACATTTTTTTCGGTGCGTTCAACAAATTTCCTAGTCCCGTGATGACATTAAACATTGTGTAAATGACCATTTCTAACGCTACCTCTTGCGAACTAAAAATAGAAGATATGGCTATTATACAAGAATATTGGTTCTTTTCAGGAGATCAGGAAGTATGCTAAAGGCAATGTATTAAAGAGTTAGTATTCCTATCAATTAAGTCTCAAGCTTGCTATTCTTGATCATTAGCATCATATAATAGTTGAGCCACTAGACACTGTGTAATTATCCACAAAGTATACGATCTCACAAAAGAGAGTCCTCAGCAAGCTGAAGATTAGAAATATGAAACTGAAAGGGAACTCGAGGATGTAAATCATTGAGAGAAAAACACCAGACGCCTAATCCTGATAACGAAGTACTGTTACAGGCTATGCCCGATTATTAGTATTTGGGCCTTAGGCACCAAATGGCTTCTTCAGACATAAACCGCATATAGCTTAGCGCGGGATTGACAGAACGGGGATCACTCGCTTATACAAATCACTCGGTTATACGAATCACTCGCTTAGAGGAGTGGGACGGGATGGTTATATAGAACGGTTATTGACATTGCCTTTAGAACCATAGAGAAATTATAGATATTCTTTTTGGGAATTGTTATCGTGCACTGTCAGATTGCTCTTGTCCTTTAACAAGTACCCATAGCCAAAAGTGGAAATTATTACACACAATTTAATAGTTTATAGCATAAACTCTGAAAATTTATCGGAATCCACTTTGAATCCTCCATTACAAATAGTTATGAAGCCCAAGTCTCTAATTAATTTAGTGACATGATTCATGTTTAATTTTTCTTGACTTGAATCTAGATGAACTACCTAAGTTGTTGTTTATCTAAATATGTCAAATCAGTTAAATTGTCATCGAAAGAATCTAACGAAGTATCTAAGTATGCGCCATCAAGACACCCTTAGCTTACACTTAATACGATTTTAAATCAAATAATTAAGTGCATCGAGCCCTTTTATGAGTCTGACTGAAAATTCTCTGTGACAAGATTCTTATATATAGATCTTGAATGCAGTCTCCTATTCGTCTCCATCAGTTTCTTGAGATCAGTTTTTTTGACTACAAGAAGATTACTAACTGGTCTAATTACCGTAATACTAGAAAATACTGGGCTCGAAAATCTTGGACTTCAGTGTCAATTCATAAATCTTCAATATCGATAGATTGAACCAAATATTCCTTAAGCAGCACTACATATTCCGTATCTTTTAAATGATGCCAATAGTCGATTTTCTTATCTCATGGATACTTCTGTCCTTTGTTGTATCTACTCACACCGTGCTCGGTCGAAGAGAATTGAAAGAGAACGGTTACGATTGTGGAGGTGAATTTTTCGACGACCAGATGATCCATAACGAACTCATGACTGCCTTCTCAGATGAAGGAAGAAAAATATTAATGCCATACTCTGGACCACTTTATAGTAGTACATTAAGTTACGCAGTGTGGCCTATCCTTCCTATGAATTCACCATCCTGGTTTGCTAAAACATTAAAGCGACTAGCAATATATCAATTAGTCTTTGATGAAAATGGCAAAGTTATAGACATGATTGTTAGACTGGCAAACAATCAATACGCTAAGTGCTGGAGAATAGATAGGCAGCAACCAGAAGCTTCGATTAACAGCGTGGAGGGAAGTAATGGCTATGAATGTGGCCCTGAGTTTATCCCCGACACTAGAATTGCTGAAAGTGCAAGAATTGCTCGCAAATATTTAGGTAAAGATCATTATTATCCCTCAAAATATAAGGGAAACTTGTACAGTGAAGACCATGATTACAAAATTTGGCCAATTAATTACAGAACCTTGGTACTTCCTCGCCCTCCAATCACTCCAAGAACAGGCTCTATCTATATTGTCATAGATTTCACTGGTCAATTAAAAGATGTTATTGCCAGGACATTCGATAAAAATCATATAAGATGTATGAGGGCAAGAAGAGTTTCTCCAGCACCTGATAATGACGAACTCAATCAAACACTTGAAAAACCAACAAGAAATGGATACATATGCCAAGACGAATTTTTTGATGATACTTATCTGAGTCATATTAGTCAAAAATTTGAAAGACAAGCGAAAAGAGCGGAAAGACAAGCGAAGAAAAGGCAAAGAACTTTTCCCAAACTTTATTACAATTTACCATTTAACTCACCTTGCTCTCTATGGCCTCTCCATAAAATTAGAATAATAGTAGATGATAATCTTGTTGATGAACCTATGTTGGCATTAGCAACCGACTTTAGTGTCAAAGGTGTTGTAATGCAACTTGGAAAAGATTTAGTGCCTTGTGAAAGGGAAATAATTGCTGATGGCTCTCCTGAAAATCTTATCTTCCGATATAATTTTGATGATTTTTCACGCAGGGAAATCGCCTTAGCAGCTGCGATTGCTCGCAAGAAAAACAAATATTATCCTTATTAACCAATCTAGCCATACATCAGGCTTTAAAATTTGATATTGAAGGTTTATCCATACTCAATACACCTTACGGAAAAGAATAAGTCCTCTTCTTTGTCGAAAAATCATCGGCTAATGATAATTTCTGGGTGTCACATATTGGGTGTTCTCACGATGCTACCTTCTTCTAGTAAATGGGTCAAAATTTCAATTAACTGGCCAGAATCTTGCAGGAAAGATGATAGGTTGTGTATATCAATTTTAAAAATTTATTCAAGTATAATCAAAGAGCAAAAAAATCTCTATTAACCTTGAAACCAAGGAAAAGCTTATTTTAAAATGAAGAAACTGTAAAATGTTAATAAATATTAATAAATGGGGCTATAATTTAAGAGTTGAGCTCATTAGCTACATTTCTTGTTTCGATTGATTTCGATATTTCTACCTTTTTGAGTTACAAAAAGTTTGATTTGACATCCATTGGACTCGATTGGTTTCTCAAAAATAAATTGTTCCAAAGACTTACATGGAAAGCTAAACTTCGGTATTAGTTCGTTTTCTTTTTTTCTTTCATAATGAAGTTTTTGGCCGCTGCAATAAAACCATCATCTGTCTGAATGGCAACATGGGCTGTTGCATCTTTATTTATAAGTGGGCAATGATCGAACATGGAGTGTTCATGATCAATTTAGTTTTGTGATATTTGTGGTAGGTCTTGAACCTATGAGTTCCTGCCTCTGGAAAACTATAAAGTAGCAGACGAGCTCGAAAAATGGAATCTTGTTCCAGACAGACCCATTACTTGCGGAGCATTGATGAAGATTTTTCAATGAAATTCTGTCTGAGATTTATTAAAGGCTTGAAATAAGTCCCTATGATATAGTTTTAGGGTTAGGAACATGACCTTTTTAAAAGTTGGTGCTTGTGGTAAAATTTCTTCTTTTTGTTCGATGTTAAAGGCCCACTTCACAGGTCAGATTTTTCGTATGAATTAGAATCACCTTAATGCCTAATAGTATCATTCAATTGGCTGCCAAAATCTCGAGTATCCGGAGGAATATCTTTACGCCGTACGATCTCAAAAACGTAACATTCTAGAAGACCGTTAAGCTCTTTATGCCTTGATGTTTCAAACTTTGAAATTGAACTTTTTGATTGTGTTTGATTTGCAAAGATAACTATTATGTCAGCTAAAGGTTGTTTTTTTTGTCGCTGGGATACTTTATTGGCTCGGGTGAAAGGTGAAACACATACAATTTCTCAAAAAACTATCGTTCTCGCGGCTCGAATTGAAGTGACCACAGTTTGTAAAAATAAGGAGTGGTTTGATCCAATTGATTGCAGCTACGAGAATCTAAAGCTAAACAGTAAATGTAAATACACAGCCAGCCTGAGCTATACTCTATTAGGTCTAGTGATTCGTTAACTTGTTGACCCGACAACCCTAAACCACTAGTGCTCATGAATGCTAGACTCTAACATTACTCCTGCCCTTTGAGAAAGCGTGCCCTAGCGCTTTTATTCATGGGTATATCGTCCACCAGATCATTATAATCATCAGTTCCGTTTTCATATGCTTTTATCCACATTGGTAATGCTCGCAGAGGTCCTTTTGCATTTGGATATTTGAGATAAAACTCCTTAATCTTATGTGAGGCATACATACAATCTGATGCAGGCCAATATTCCGGATCATCTTCAGCTCCTAATAATTTTATACGGTATTTTAATTTTCCACCGACAGTTTTTGACCCAAATATTTCTTGCACTCCCCACTCATCCTGCTCTAGCAATACATTAATCCTAGGAGGTGGATTGGACATCTGTCCAGGCAGTGGGTTTGTTGTATGTTTGCGCAACTTGGATGCGTGAAAAACTATGTGGACTTTAATGTGATCTGGCAGTTGTACACGTCATGATGACCCAAATTTTTCTAATACCCTTCTTGGTCCATCCTATTTACCTGACAACTAATTGCTTGGCCGGTCTGTACGCCATGATCTTGTGTCAATCATAACACTGATCGTCTCTTCTTATTTGCATACCTCTGCATTTCATTTTGAGCTTTTTAAATATTTTGCTTTGCAACAATAATTTCCCCTTGAATTCACTCCAATTATCCTGGTAATAGTTATCATCTCTACAGTCGGGATATAATCAACAATTAATTTCCCTTTTTTGGCTTAGTCGCGAAAGAAGTGGAAGCATACATCTATATGCTTAGATCGTTCATGTAGATGAGGATTTTTAAACAATGCGAGGGATCCTTGGTTATATCCATACATCTAAATACAATCAGGATTTTTTCCAATGTATTGACCTCTTCTTAAGTCACGGAAAACCTGAGCTATCCATTGACCTTGCTTAGCTGATGTAGCTAGGGCAATATATTCGGACTCGCAGCTTGAAGTTGCAACAGATCGTTGTTTCTTACTGGACCATGAAATTGGGCCACCATAAAATGTAGAGACTCCCCCTGAGACACTTTTCCTGTCGTATTTATCACCTGCCCAATCTGCATTTGAAAAAACTGCAAATTTTTTGCATCCCCCTGGGCTGTAGCACAAATTTTGTGATTATAGTTGATTTTAGATATCTCATTAAATTCTTCAGAGCAATACCATGATGTTAGGCAGGATTACTCATAGATTGACTTAATTTTCTGAGAACAAATGCAATATTTGGCCGTGTAAGAATCATTACAAACACAAGACTTCCTATTGCTTGTTCATACTTCCTATTGCTTGTTCATACTTCCTATTGCTTGTTCATACTTCTTATTGCTTGTTCATACTTCCTATTGCTTGTTCATACTTCTTATTGCTTGTTCATACTCCCTATTGCTTGTTCATACTCCCTTACGTTAATGCAAGTATCATCTTCTTTGGTGGGTCGAAGTATCTCGTAGTCAACAGCCGGGATGATTTTCTTTTTATGTTATGCGTTGGTTATCCCAAACTTGTTGAGAACTCCAGCTAAGTATTGCTCTTGGTCTAGGTAAATTGTCAATTTTGCTATGTTTCTAGTTATTCTTACGCCTAAGACCTTTTCAACCCCCCCTAAGTTCTTAGCATTGAATCTTTCTGATATATGTTTGAAAAACCATTCAAGGAGAGAAGTTCTTGGCGTAGCATCAACATACACAAGAAGTATTAGTTCATTTTCATGAGTAAATAGACATGGATTGCCCAAGCTCTGAACGAAGTTACATTTTGTCAACATTTCTCTGCAAAGCAAGTTCCAGTCTCGGGCAGCTTGCTTTAATCCATATAGGCTTCGAAGTAGTCGCAAAACATATCGACTCGGTACTGAAATACCTGATGGTGGTATGAGATAGATTTCTTCTTTTAAATAAGATTCAGTAAACGTGTTTCTAACATCAAAGTGTGAGCACTCCAAGTCTTCTGCTGCAACTATTGCGAAAAATAGTCTCAAAGTATCCATGCGAACGGTTGGAGCAAATGTTTCATCGTAGTCTTGTCCTTCAATTTGACTGAAGCCCCGCGCTACTAAGCGTGCTTTAAATCGCTCGGTAGAGCCATCTGGATTCAATTTGATTGTGAAAACCCACTTACATGATACTAGATTTGTATTCGAAGGTAAAATTGCTGTTTTCCAAGTCTTATTTGAAATAAGCTTTGAGAGCTGCTCTACCATAGCTGCTTTCCACTGCGCAGAGTACCTAGGGTCACTAATTGCTTCTTTATATGTTCGAGGGATTTTAATCCCGTTCACTTCTTCAGCGAGGAACATTGAATCAGCTTGCATAGCTCCAAAAGCATATTCTATCTCGCCGCAACTAAAATCAGAATCTTCATATTTATCAAGCGCAAGCATAGCCTTAACAACTTTGCGAAGACGCTCTCCTTAAGAAATTGAACCTGATCTTTTTCGTTTCAAAGATCTCGTAAAGTATCGTGGATA
>PEDP01001035.1:0-14656 GCA_002918395.1 Erysiphe pulchra | reverse complement strand
CAGTGTTGGTATAATATTACACTCACTATTAGTCAGCATTTTACTAGCCCAAATAGGTTAGCTCAACACTGTATTGTTTACTGTATTATTTACTATATAATTCTGTTAGATGTAGCATAAAAAGATAGACGAGATATAGAAAGTTACAATAAGATATCCTTTGAACCACAAGTTTTCCCAACAAGACAAAACTAATCGTGCACTCAGAATGGCAATTTCGCGCGAAAGTAGCCCTGTATAAATATTCATTACTTTAAAACTTATATTACCTTATCTGGAGTAATGATCACTTTAAGGTAAAAAAGTTGGTGCAGAGGAAGGTAAACTAACTTCTATCCTTTATTGAAAACTATGTGAAATCTGAAGATAACAATCAACCACTACAACATGAAGCTCTCAGAGCTTAAACATGAGTATTTAAACGCAACTAAATAACAGCAACGAACTAATAATACAGGGTATCTACAATTTAGTTCTTCCTGGCTCATAATTAACCTTAAGAAAAGAGATGGAACCTCAAATCAGTATTATAACTTGTTGAAATTAGTTCATCTAATTTGGTTGTAGGGTCCCTGTCATGTAAAGACTAACGTATTCAGTTTAGCGCATACCGGAATACTGAATCACAATTAGCGTAGTTATGTCACATCTTAACTATGAAGGCACGGTGTTTCTAGAATCCGTAACATTTAATTTTATCTTCCTACACCTTCATTTGCATTCCCATTTAGATCTCCCCGAATACTTCTACGTGACAACATACTGTCTGACAACTGTTGCTTCTTCCACTGCCGTATTTTAACATAACTCACCTTTCGTCTCTTCTGCCCACTTCCTTTCAAAATCCTAAGGATCTCTACATCCCAAAGACTTCGGAACGTAGTGAAAGGGAGTTTGATAACTTCGAATAAAATTAAATCTCCCATGTCAACAGTTAAAAAAAAATTTAGCGCAAGGAAAACTCGAATTCAAAACTTCTCACTCAATCAGGTAGTAGCTCATGTAAATCATCTCATATAAACTCGTGGAGAAGTTCAGGCTGTGGTAAAAATCAATACAATGTAATTCGGCAAGTTTTATTTCAACTGTCATGAATAGCTAGATAAGCAATAATGACCCAAAAAGTGACGACGGTATTCAAATTTTACACATTTATGCATTAAGAATATTGAGAACGTACTGGGTCTTCTCATTTCACATACTTTGACTGCATCCCGGGGGAATGTCAATATTTTTTTTTTCCTATTTGAGAGATTTTATGGAAAGGAAGAGTAAATAAAAGTTTGGCACTTCTTGCTAAAGGACAGATTTAAACAACAAAATAGAATGTGCTATTTTGTAACTTCGCATGAACGCTCTATTGTTGTTAAAACTACTTGATAGTGTATGAAATGGTCAAGAGTTATGTTTGGTCCCATTTACTAGAATTTTTTTGAATGTAAATAAAGTAGGGGTCTGTAGGGACTATATGTAGCGAGCCAATCAAAAAAATAGTATTTTAATAGGGGTAGTTTAACCCTTTATTTGAGAAGATTCATATTTACTATAGTAATTTACATAAATTATTTAAAATTTGTATCTTGAATTGCAAATTTCGAAAATCTCACTTGGGGATTGATTTAATTATGAGCGAATAAATGAAGTAAAGTAGGAATAACGTCTATAATGATCTTGTAAAATTGCGTTTATCATACCATGATAAGGGAGCTTGGACTTTCGGTATTGAAACAGTTGTGCCTCAATTTAAAGATAACTTCACTCTGCTAGAACTTTACCAAATAGAGTAATCAACTATTCTACGCAGTTCCATGAACATCATACCTTAAACAACCATAATAACATGTTTGTATATGTTATTACGATATTACAATAGGCATACACTTGACAAGTTTTTTGGTTACTAGATCCTTCCTCACGGCCCCTGCAACTACGCAATTATAATTTATGACTACGAAGCTTCTTTCCGGAGCTATTCCAAATGTCAGTGAATAAAAAAAGTAAAAGCGGTAGAGCTATTAGAGTATTGAACATACAACGTTTGTGCATTTTGTCCTTCTTTAAGGGATATATTTGATAGGGACCTTCAACATCGAAGACATGTTCTTCGTAAAGTCGTGGAAAGACAGACATGTATTGTTTTTTCCTTTCACAAGCAATTTTAGCAGTTGCGAGTAGCTCATTTTTTGTAAATATTCTAAAACCACAGCGATAATCATATTCATCGTTATTTGAAACTCTGCTTGTGATCGTCTTCCTCTCACATGCTATTAACTTTTTTGGAGCCTCCATCACGACGCACATTATTTCGTACTCGAGTGAAAGGACAAGACGATATGAGGGTGCTTTGCCTATAGTAAAAAGCGTTTAATATTTGATACTTGAGGATCAGAGAAATAAAAAGAACCTTACCAGGTCCATAAGGAGTGCTAAACGCTCTAAGAGGCCATAAATAGCAGGGTGAACCAAATGGAGGACCATTATACAACTTGGGCCAAAGGTTACTTCTGCTTTTAAGGGCTATATTTTTGGCGATGACTAGATCATTGTTGGAAAAAAAGGTATGCTCACACGTAAATCCGGAGATCACATTTTGTGCGGCAGTACTGCTCCCTACAATAGTACTGCTCTCTGCGTCTACATAAGGTGGAGAGAGATCATTTCTAGATCTTATACACCTTACATAGCTATTTTGCTTTTCGGTTTTGACAATAACATCCTGTACTCGACCTTCAATATCTATAACGATATAGTAAGGACCTTTTGGACCTAAAATTGTAATAAGTGTTCACAAAAACATTAATTCAGAATGAAGTAGAATTACCAATTCCGTATCTGTAAAACTCTCGGCCTCTGTAAATAGGCCATATTAAGAAGCCTGCATCTGGATTGTACAAGTGTCCAGTATAAGCGACAGGAAATTGCCTGCCTTTACCTATAAATGTTATGGCAATATCACGAGAATATGAAATATCTTCATTTGGGATAAATTTCTGGCCACATTGATAGCCAGTACTTTGCTCCAACTCATACATTTGGGCTATTGGTTGAAAATTTTCAATTCTCCAACATTTCGCAAAATCACTGTTTGCTATCCTAACTATCACATCTACAGCTTCACCATATTCTGTAAAAACTACTTGATAAACTGATGCTATCCATATTGCTATTGAAGGTTCTAGCATATATTAGCTCAGGGTCATGCTTAGTGGCTGAGGACTATACCTACGTTTTATTCTCTTACCGCCGTTCACTCGATCGTACTTCAAGGGCCATGTGTAAAGGTTCATCGTCTGATCGTGTAACGGTCCAAGATATGGGTTGACTAGTTCCCTTCCTGCATCAGAAAAAGCCTCTTGGATCGCAATCATTATCATTTCATCGGTGAAGAAATATTTTCCACAGTCGTACCCATTTCCACTTGGCAATGTTTGCTCTGGTGCTGTTGAAGAAGCAGGTGCAAGAAACAAAAAGAGGGCTAAGATGATGGAGAGAGCGACAAACTGCATCATTTAAGGTGATGAGATAGATAGTGCAACAAGCACAACGGCGGTTCTGATCTCTATATTCTAAAGCTATCCCACATTACACTCTGTAATGTCAGGTATAAAATGGAAGAGCAATGCCAAATAAATCTCTTTTGCAAAGCATCTAGCTAAGATTTGGGGTTGAGTCATGACCGTTAGTTTTTTTGTCATTCAAGATACTTGTAAACCAATCAATAGTGTTACTTTGTATGAGTATCCACCTGCAATTCAACCCCATTTTCAGTTTGTGTCCTAAAGCCTTAAATTAGTCACTTAGCTTGAAATTACAATGTGACTTAAGAATTTATAGGTATTTAATTGTCATATATTCATGTCGTAAATTCAAAGTGTTGCATGAAAAGAAACTTGATTATGCAGTATGATGTATGATTCATGAAAACCAAAAGTCACCACCAGTTGATCTTTGACGAATAAATAAGTCTCTTTTGTTTTGGTTGCCTCGAGGAATATTCAACCATCAGATGGTCAATTGTAAATCTCAACATCAAGATAACCCATATTTTCTTTAATCATCCTTCTGCCCTTCAAATTTAGATTCTTCGTCTTTTTAAAAAAATTAATTTCTATCAAAATTCAAAATAAAATTCTAGGTCTTTGTCGTCTGAACCCCAGTATTAGGTCGTATCTTCAAGTGATCACTCAAATTATAACTGATGAGTTTACTTACAATTTGCCCCTCTACCTTCTACTGAAACTAATTCCATTCGATAGAGCGTATTTTAATTATTGAGATAAGAAAATTCTAGTGGCGGACAAGGTGATGGAAAAAAGCTGTGGTCATAGAAAGTGAACATTGTAAGATGAGAAAAAATGGTTGAAGCGAAGAACATTTTCATAATCATAAAAGTTCTCTATAACTACTTTCTCATTTCTTACTATGTTAACTTTCCATGACCACAACTTTTTTTCCATCACCTTGTCTGTGGCTCAAACTTGAGATTTTGAAGATTAAAATACGCTCTTTCGAATGGAATTAGTTTCAATGGTAGGTAGAGGTAGAGGGAGAGATTGAAGAAGTCTCATTATTAGTGTTGTGATGAACGTCTTGCTTTTCTTCTATTTCTAGACGGGATTTAATATGGTGGAATTAGTTAATCACGGGCCAGTTTATTATTGAACCGTAATGGGCCGAGCTTAGTAATATCCGGAGTTGTTCAAGAGCACCATCATTTTCAATAAGGATTGCTCTGGTCCAGGATTAAGCTCTGTTTTCAGTGTTCGCAAGCTATTCTATGGCAGCCGATCATTTGAGCGCCATGCGCCACATCACAATTTCCTTATGCATTCTCATAAATTCCAGTAATGTGTAATGTTTTGAATTTAGCTTTGCATAAAAGTGTTACGTCTCTCAATGTGCACTTGAAATCATATCCATAACGTGAGTTGAATAACTGATGAGTAAAAATTTTCCTCATGGATCTAAAATAATATAACCAGTAAGCTTTGTGATAATAATTATTTAAGGTCAGTACGTAAAAATTTCTTTTCAAGTTGTTGTATTGTATCTACGTCAACATATCAAGAAACTATGTTATTGAATGAAATTATATGCATAATACTGAGGTTCCCACGAACCGCGACAAGGATGTTTAATTACATAATTTACAATTATAGCTAGAACATTGAACTAGATGATTAGTGTTGATCATGATACGTTAAATTGGACTCAGCGTCTATTTCTATTGTATATATTGAGAGAACTTATATAGTTGGGAGACAAAAAAGAATTTACGTGATAGTCTCTAAGCTCAATTACTCCATTGAAAGTAATCCGGAGCCACGAGACAATACGTGACTTCTACATCTAGATATTGTCGACTTACAACCTCAATATTACCCTATCAGGAACCTTGTGCACAATCGCCCGCCCAGACATCTATTGGGTTCACACAGGGCCTACTTCCAGACGTGAAAGCTGTTTGAAGCTAGGTTGTGAAGGACAAACGTGGAAACTTCTAATGAAATGCCTACAATACAAGGTATCATTTGCTAATCATCGATAGATCTTCCACAAGACATGTTAGATGAAAACTCCAGTAGGTCGACAACTTAACTGGCAAATAAAAATTAGAGCTTGGCTACTTGATGCAACCTCGATTTGGTCTGTAGCTGACGTTATCTCAATGAACAAATTCTTGTCGTTACATAAATTTCTTGATGCCCCGCTATCAATTAGCCATCCGACATTAACATATCCATACAGATTGAGAGGCATCATAATAATTCGTTCTGGTTGACATAATAGTGATACTTAAATTTGACTAAGAATTAGATTTGGCTGGGAGAATAGGTATCGATTCAAAGTGTTTGGAATGCTACTAGAGAGTGTCAATTTTCTTTAACTACAAGACTGAATATAAGGAAAGAAAGATGCTTCATTTTCAGAACTATCAACTCTAGCAGTGTATCTCCAAGTTTTAGCTACTTTTGCTTGTCCCTCCCTTTTCTTTTCATCAGAAATTACATCACGCTCTTTTTTGCGCTCCTTATAGCGCTTTACTACCTTAGACCCCCAGTAACTCTTTCTCCAATCTCTTCCTTCATTTGTTCCCGCAAATTCTTTACATTCTACTTTGCAATGCCCAAGCTCGAGAATGCAAAGCTTTTTCCAACAACCATGGCACGTAGATGGGTCTATTTTATCGTGATATGCCTGTCTGCCCTTAGCAATATTTAAAGCTTTAAGTTGTTCGATGGGGGCTTGCATCGAAGTTTCCTTCTCGAGAAGACGAGCATGAACATATCCAAGAGTTAATTGAGCATTACTTGACTTAAATATGGCCAGTACAGTTTCAAATTCATCTGGCATGCTAACAACTGCCACATCCCCATCACGGTGGTGATGGGCATGTGGCAGATGCTACTAGGTATGTAGCTTTCGTTCATCCAAATTTTCTCTTGTGAGTGACGAGTTATTGTTTTAATACTTGCGGACAATCTGCTTTACAAGTAGGCTTACTGTTTACACATATTTCATGTTCTGTTTATTCTCACGTTCAAATTCAAATTGCATAGGTATCCGGATCAGCCTTGAAAAGAAATTTGACTAACATCTTTCATATAGAATGCAATGGCCATCACCTGTAAAAGCCAACTAAATTCCTCACATTCACCGCAAATCCTTCATGGTACGAGATTACCCGCTATCTCGAGCACTGTCAAACACTCGATTCTCGCCCCGATATCATTGCTATCGTTTTAGGCTGAAGCTTAATGCGTTTCTCCGTGATATCAAAAAACGTCAAGTTTGTGGTACATACATTGGGGGCATTCATGTGATTGAGTATCAGAAGAGAGTGTTGCCGCACGCACACATTCTTTTTTCTTTATGAGGAAGTTAGCCGCGCAGTGCCGAGCAGGTGGAAGAAATAGTTAGTGTTCAGATGCCAATTAACTGCCCAGCTCGTGCGGAGATAGTAAAAAGTCAGCTCACCCACGGCCCGTGTGGTCCCGAATATCCAAACGCTCCGTGTATGCAGAATGGGAGATGCTCAAAAGGATATCCCAAGCGATGATGTGAGGCTACAGTCTTATCCGAGGACTCTTATCCCGAGTAAGCAAGGCAAAACAACGGTGTAGCTTGGAACAGTGCCAATTGTCGATTTAAATTTGATAATCGACTTTAGATCCACCGCATGCTCAAAACTCTACAACACGGCCTCAAATAAACCTTAGTGATTATAATCCAAGCGTCCAAATTCCAGGCAATCAGAATTCCTTTAATCCTCAAAATACTGCGTTCACTATTCTCCCTGCTGATAGTGCTCTGCGTTGCATTTTCGGGTATTTCAGCACTCCTTCCAAACGGGAGAACAGCTCATTCAATGTTTCGAATACCAATTGAGTTTACTTATGAGTCAAAATGATGTATTTCTGGACAAAGTAATCCCGCCTCTTTAATCAAAAATACAATACTTATAATATGGGATGAAGTCACTATGCAGCTCAAGCAAAATTTTGTAGCGGTCAATAGAACACTTCAAAACTTGACGAGCAATACAACTGACCTATTTGGTGGTGTTCCATTTGTCTTAGGCGATAATTTGCACAGATAATTCCTGTAGTTCAGAGAGGAGGTAGAGTTCAAATTGTAAATGCATGTATTCGATATTGGTCCGAATGGCATCGAATTCAGCAATTATTTTTGACTGATAATATGCATGTTGTGGAGGGGGAGTCAAATCAGCGATTTGCAAATTGGCTGTCTGACCTACCTTACACTCCTTCTCAAAATGGCGCCATTGATATTTCTGAGTGGATTAGAACTACGAATGATCAAAGAGCATATCGTGATTTTGTGTATCCTCTTCATCAACTACAAGCTGCAGATAATTCTATCTTCCGGGATTGTGCTATCCTAATATCTCGGAATGATAGCGTCGATCGGTTCAATAGGGAGATAGCACAGTTAAGAACTATCGAATCTTATGAATATTTTGCCGTCGACCAAGTGCAGAGGGATGAAGCGGAACACATTACAGATTATCCTACTGAATATCTACAATCACTAGCGGGATCAGGTTTGCCGCACGGGGTGCTGAAGTTGCAAATGGGAATGCCAGTTATACTTGTGCGTGATTACTATTCAAGACCGGGACTACGCAATGGTACTCGACTTATTATTACACAGTTATTTAATCATTGTATCAATATTCGTGTTATCTCCCCAGACTCTCGCTACGATGGACAGTGCATATAATAGCCCGTATGACTATTACTTCCAGTGCAGACCTTCCCTTCACTCTGACTAGAAAACAGCTGCCACTTCTTCCTTGCTACTCGATGACAATTAACAAATCGCAAGGACATACTCTCCAACGTGTGGGGGTGGGCCTTTCTGTTCCAGTCTTCACACATGGCTAAATTTATGTCGCCTTATCAAGATTGACTATTGTAGACAACTTAATTGTTCTATTACCATCTTGGACTAGATCAAGTAATAAGGTGGTTTATCCAGAGTTTCTACTGCGACGACCGACGACAACTTGACAAGAAGAGAGTGACCTGTAAGGACCATTAATTATTGAGTAGCGCCAAAATTAGCTCGATTAGAAGAATTTGGTATATGCTATGGGTTTAATTTGATGTAGACGTAGGCTAACTCACTTGTGGTAGATATTATATGTAAATCTTTGACTACCGAAGTGTGAAACTGGTAGAATGTCTCGGCAGGCGATGGTTTGTAAGTCAGCAACGCGGATCTGTGTATTTTAATTACTAAATTTATTTTTGTAGCCCGTTTGGCTAAGAAGATTCAAGATGCTTTCAGGAGTCGAGCGAAAGAAGTAGACTCTAAGGGTAAGCTCTCCCTAATAAACTTCATTAGTTCCAATCAAATCTAATATTGAAAAGGCAGCCTAAATTTTACCACTTTTAAAATGGAATTATTCGAAAAAGGTTTTTAACTTTACTAATGAATAAAAGAGCGGCCCTCTTCACAACCTAGCTTCGAGCAGCTTCTACGCTAGAAATTTACCGCCGTGCGAAATCGGTAGAATGTCTGAGAGGGCGACGGTCTGTAAGTTGGCAACTAAAATAAAATAATGAAAAATATCTTAATTACCCCAGTAGTCTTTCCTCTTTTAAAGATAAATTTTATAAACCATAAATAATAAATTTCATTTGAACAGTGAAAAAGAAACAATAGATCCTGGATTCATTCGTATTATTGGTTTCACCGCCTAGGAGACTCTCCTCGGTGCCCGAGGAGCTGGCCAAAATCTAGTAGTACATATGTATAAATAAGCGATGTGTACAAATAGGGGGTTTGCATAACAGGATCCCGCTTAAGGAGTACAGGAGATATTGATAATTCCTATGCATTACAGATGTTAATACAACTGTTATAGGTACTCACTATGAGATACTTAAAGGTACAGTGGTTCTGTAGAAGAAGGAAAAGTTACATTTAGTCTAAAAATTTTATTGTATCGAATATATAATTGAAATCCTAAGACACCTTGTGACTATTTACTTACTTTTACAATTTGATATCTAAGAGCCTCAAACCCATTCACTAAGAATGAAGATAACCCAACCATTCCCTTTGTGACTGGTATATCTGCTTACACCTCCCCCAGGCCTCTGTGTATTCTACTAAAGACTTTATACTGACTAAATCTTCTACAACCTTTTTTCTAGTAACCAGTTATTGTATATCTAGTGTTGACCCGGCAACTATAATTTATATAAATTAGAAAGCACTTTATAGAAAACAACAACAATAATCAAATAAGAATCAGATGAAACATATTTTTATTTTATATTTCTTTTAACCCACTCTTGACTTAACTATTTGATCCTATTAACCGATTGTGCAAAAATTGATATCTTCTAATTTTCAAGTGTATATAATTTATATACTTATATCAAAAGTATCTATCTCATTATTCATTTGATTAATATATACACATATATAAATTTTTTTGTTTTAAGAAAACAATGTAGCAATGACGCGTGACTCAAATAGAGAAATACCGGGTTGCTAGGTAACGATGAAGAAGTAAACAATCCTGTCAGATGTCATTTTAATACTTATCTATGCGGACTTTGAAGGATTTATAAGAGATATCCTGTACTGTTAGCTTGTTTTCATTATCATTGTTGTCATTTTTACAGTTAATGTCATTGTTGTTTACGCTCATGTTCATGCGGTTTTATCATAGTTTATGAAGTAGGCCAACGCACAAGATAACTAGCTGTAAATCTTTGTCTCTGGATGTCTTAAGATTTTCTTCTCCTTAGGTATGTTGAACGTATAGATATTTATCTTCCAGTCGGTTAAAACTCCAAGACATGAACATGACACTCCTATCAGTTTATATTTTCAATAACATATACATTTATATATAAATATATGTATACACTATTGTTCTTGCTAATAGCTCTCAGTTTGGGAAATTTTATAGGGTATTTATTTAAAAAGAGTCAAATTTACTATTATTATGAAAGAATATTTAAAAATGCTATCTTGAATTTCAAATTTCGAGAATCTCACTTAGGGATACACTTTGAAAAGTTTTTGGTAAATGAATTCCTCCTCAGAGCCCCTGCAACTATGCAGTTGTGATTCATGACCACAAAGTTCCTTCCTGCGACTATTATAAATGTCAATAAATGTAAGAAAAAGTGGTGGAGCTATTTAAGTGTTGAACATACCATGTGTGAACATTTTACCCTTTATTAAAGGATAAATCATATAAGGGCCTCCAACCTCAAAGACGTATCCTTTGTAAGACTGTGGATAGACATTATCATAATCTTTTTTCCTTTGACAAGCGACTTTAGCAGTTGCAAGGAGCTCATGATTTTTGAACTCTTGATCACCGCAGCGATAGTCATGCTTATCGTCTTTTGAAACTCTGTTTGTGATTGTGTTCTTCTCACATATTACTTTAGTGTTTGAAACCTCCATCACGACGCACACTATTTGGTAGTCAAGTGTAAGGACAAGACGATATAAGGGGGCATTACCTATAGAAAAAAGAAATTAATATTTGATGTTTGAGGACCAGAGAAACAAAAAGCATCTTACCAGGTCCATAAGGAAGGCTAAAAGATCTAACAGGCCATAAATAGCAGGGAAAATAAAATGGAGGACCATTATACATCTTTGGGTAGAAGTTACTTCTGCTTTTGAGGGCCAAGTTTCGGGCAATGTTTAGATCATCGTCGGAAAAAAAAACATCTTTACACATAAATCCAGAGATCACAGTTTGTGCAGCAGTACTACTCTCTGCGTCTACATAAGGTGGAGAGAGATCATTTCTAGATCTTATACACCTTACATAGCTATTTTGCTTTTCTGTTTTGACAATAACATCCTGTATTTGACCAATGGAATTCATGACGAGATAGTAAGGACCTCTTGGGCCTAAAATGGTAATAAGTATCGACAAAAACATCAATTCAGAATGAAGTAAAATTACCATTTGCGTATCTGTAAAATGCTCGGCCTCTGTAGATGGGCCAGATTAAGAAGCCTGCATCTGGATTGTACAGGTGTCCTATATATGTGGCAGGAAATTCTTTTTCTTTACCTATGAATGTCATGGCAATGTCACGAGAATATGTAAGATCTTCAGTCGGAATAAATCTCTGGCCACATTGATAGCCGTTACTTTGCTCCAATTCATACGGTTGTGCTACCGGCTGGGAATTTTCAATTCTCCAGCATTTCGCAAAATCATTGTTTGCAATCCTAACTATCATATCTATAGCTTCGCCATATTCTGTGAAAACAACTTGATACACTGAGCCTATCCATATTTTTATCGTAGGTTCTAGCACATCTTAGCTCATGGTCATGATTGGTGGCTGAAGAATACACCTACTTTTCGTATTACGGTTTACTCGACTGTACTTTAATGGCCATGTGTAAAGGCTCATCGTATGACTGTATAACCTTCCAATATAGGGCATCACTAGCTTCCTTCCTTCTTCAGAAAAAGCCTCCTGGATTGCAACTGCAATCATTTGATCGGTGAAGAAGAATTTTCCACAGTCGTACCCATTTTCACTTGGCGATGTTTGCTCTGGCAATGTTTGCTCTGGCAATATTCGCTCTGGTGCTGTTGGAGAGGTAGGTGCGAGAAATAAAAAGAGGGCTAAAATGATGCAGAGATCGATAAACTGCGTCATTGAAGGCGATGAGATAGATAGAGCAACATGCGCAAAAATTACTCCGGTCTCTATATTCTATAGCTGTCTCAAATCACCCTCTGCAGTCTCTGCAGTCTTGGATACACAATGGAGTAACGATGCCAAATAAATCTTTTGAATAAAGCATCTAACTGAAATTTGGGGTTGAGTCATGACCGATAGTGTTTGTTTATCATTCAAGAGAAATGTAAACCAATCAATGGTGTTACTTAGTATGAGTACCCACCGGCAGTTCAACCCCATTTTCAATTCGTGCTCTTAGTTGGAGATTACATCTAAACTCAAGAATTTAGATGAATCCAATTGTCATATATTCATGTCTTAAATTTTAATAGTCGCACGAGAAATTTCTTGATTATGCAGTATGATCGTCTTACAATTTATGATCATTATTCCACTACCAATTGATCTTTGGCCACTAATTAAGTTTTTTTTTCTCTCGGGTGCCTCAAACAATATTCAATCACCAGAAGCTCGACTGTAAACCTGAACATCAAGCTGACCAATCTTCTTATCTTTTGTTCTACTGAGCTAGAAATTTGAACTCTTCCCTTTTTTTTTTCTCAAATCGTTTTTATATCAAAATTCGAAATGAAGTTTTCGGTCTTTGTTATGCCTGATTTAGTGGTAAGTTGGAGATTAAAAACTCTACATTACGGTATCCGCACACAAACTGGGTCCATGAAGCATAAAAAAGATTTATTTCTTCATCCTTTCGAATTTCGGGAGATCTTTCACTTTGTTGACTGTATTAAGCTCGGGGATACCCAGAGCTGTGATAAACGACAAACATTGCATCTCTTTTCCGCGGAATTTTGTTAGATTGAATAGGTAGCTTTTTTACTCGTAATCAGAGCTAATCTAGGTATTTATATTCGGTCCTCTTAAGTCTACCAGTGGGACTAGAATCAAACATCATGAGACCTCAATTCATTTCACTCTGGCTAGAGCAGGAAGGAGGAAATTTTCATTGCAAGCCAATCTGTTACAATCAACGTCCTTAATACTTCGGAAATTTACTTTGTTGATTTAGCTTTAGAGAAGGGGTATAAGTGGATTTATGTAAGCAAGTAGATCTCAGATTGTAATCTAAGCAGGGGCTACCATCATTGGCTTTGCACTTGAACCCTTGCTACCTACCATGTAGATAAAAACAAAATTAGTTACAAAACACTTTTCATACAGAATTCAGAGATACACATTAAGGGCATACGAGTCCTACAGCTTAGATTTAAATGTAATTGACTTATCAAAACGCTAAAATTTGTCAGTTATGTGTCTTTTTTGAGGTTGATAAACAATTAAATTTCCTCTTTCGTGTTCGAATAATTTGCCGAACATAGATTTCAAAATAAGATCGATCAACACGTCTACCATACTACGCTACTACCTTGGGCTGTGAGACAGGTAAATGTGATATGATAGATGTAAAACGGAAAAGATATAAACTTGAGTATCTTTTTGATTGAAAAGTCCGCTCATCAAAGGTTCTATCGTAGGTCTATATATACATAGAATCATCATTACCATTCTCTCATCATATGATCTCATACTATCAATCTATCTTTCTACTTGCAGCCTCGTTTCAACACCTCATTAACCCTGAATATTATTCGGACAGCTTCCGAGTTATTATAACACTAATAGTGCGTCATACTTTATAAATAAGTTGAATTTTGCGAAGAGTTTAAAGCCTCACAGTAGTAGTTGTTGAGTATATATCGGTAGTCCCGAGAACATTGAAGTTTTATCGCGTAGCTAAGGTTTATATGACGTTTTACTATTTTTAACGTAGGCGAACTTTTAAGCGAGTGACTTGCAATATTCGGTTAGCAATAGAATATACATGGTGAGAAAAAGAAAGATTTGAACCATACGAGAGTATTTCTCCACCATCTTTCAGTGTCACAGATCCACTGGTTTTCAAGATAGTTTAGCCATTCCTGACAACTTCCGGATTTTTGTTTGTGCCAGACCCACGCTCCATGGTTTGTGTCTCGCGTTTGGCAAAATACGATTTGTGCCTTCTATCTTAGACTATCGTCATTTGTGAGAGAGTGGCTTGAAAAGGTTTTCGAATCTGCAATTAATTGGAATGCCTGCAAGGCTCTATTGCGCTCAGATGAGATGACATTGGATGTTTTGGAATAAGGAAATCGCCAGCTCAAGTACAGGAGATTGGATGGATTATCTTATATAAATCTACAGTGTGTTGTAACTATATATCACGTTCAATGACTAACGGGCCTTGATTGGAGAAGGATTACCATTATAGTCATCCCCAAAATAGGCCTTGGCAAGATCTAACTCTCATATGCCCACACCTGGATTCGTAACTTCGAGTAATTTTTCAGATACTGTCCCTAAGAAATCAAGAGCGAAGCGTGGTACAAAGGAATTGCAAGAAGTTTTTGGAAGGAAAGGAGAGGGGCCTATAGATTATAAAAAAA
>PEDP01001034.1:0-14679 GCA_002918395.1 Erysiphe pulchra | reverse complement strand
TATACAATAGGTTATCATCACTAGAGATAACGGATTAGATCTTGGTGTGAGAAATACTGGGTTAATCCTGAACTTGTTTCCTTCCTTTACTTTTATTTTATTTTTATTTTTATTTTTTTTCTCTCATTATCATATTTTCATACATTTCTTCATTTCATGTAAATAACGGGCGTGAACGAGGAGGGCATGCCTGAGGCCATGATCCCGACCGGCTCCGCCGGTCCTGAACTCAAAGTGGACATAGGGCTTGTGCCTAGGACCTTAAATAGAATAAATAAATAAATAAATAAATAAATTTATTCATTTATTTGGTCCAACTAGGTAATACTACCGATTGTCGGTTAACCCCTTTAAATCCTTGTCTTTGAGCTTTGAGTCATGTGATGAAATGGCTTACTAACACAGATGTGATCAGCGTTTCTTCACAACAAATTTTTCTTAATATAGTAAGGAAGCAGCTTAACAGCTGGCTTCTCGTTATTGGTGGCGTAACCTAAGAGTCTATAGACAGCTAGAACTAGATTTATATATATCGTCCTAAGACTCGAGGACAACAGATGCTATAGGCTTTATAGGGTGTTGATCGTATCAGTTTGTGACAATGTCATCCTCAAAAGCCAAGATAGCGGTTAATCCACGTATAGCCAGCGTCCAATCATCTAGCCAAAACTCTTAAGTCTACACCAATTTGATGGATATTGGTTCTCCGGTTATTTATTTGTTGATATCGTGTGGAATTGTCGGCATTGATCTAAAAGGAATCCACATGGATGAGGATCCTAAATACGTGGATCTGTAGTTTAGTTTAGTTTATATTTTATCGTGTCAGCTCTAGGCAGCGTACATTGTACATGACACGTATGGAAGACATCTAGAATACATGATCCTCCAAACTACAGCAATGCCCACCCGGTGCCTAATTTCTCCCAATACACCATCCAGATGCTAGTTACATTAGGTCGAATGGGTAGGAACGTATTCACTATGACCTAAAAGGCCACAGACTGAGGGAAAACCTAAGGAGAAAACCTCAGCCATTCTTTCCGTACTCTTTTTCGACGAGCAGCTGCAGTCCCCCTCCAATAAGCCATACAGGAAGGAATCCAACCTGTCACTCCAAGAAAGTCCAACCAGCACCTGATCACTTGACGTTAATGACTGGATATCACATGATACAACTATTTCTTTTCAATTCAAAACCGACAAAGCATGGTCTCCCGTAATCTTAAACTCATGTGGAATTGTTCCCGACAATACATTTCCTGGAGATTTAACTCTTGGAAAATCCATTTTTCGCTTCTTAGGCATTTTGTGTCAGCTCAACAACTCACTCGTTCTATCCGACATACCAAATGCTCTAACAATAATGCCACTCACCTGTCCCAAACTCTCATTAAATTCCAATTTTGTTCTTACTACATCCTCTTTACTTCAAAAAACAACGGGCTTAGCAAAATATTACCTAAACTTCTATATCAAAAGATTCCCGCAAATTTTTGACAAGACACCAAGACGAACAGACACTATAGCCAAAACACAACATTATGTTGACATAAAATAACATGTACCAATAAAAATACCTCCACGATGATATTGCCCCGCACAGGAAGAAACTATTCGTGAATTTTACCGCGCTCACTTAGGTACCATCTTAAAAAAAAGCACCAGCCCTTGGGCCGCTCCAGTTTTTCTAACCCCAAAAATCTTTAAGTACAGAAAGCAAGGCAATTTAGTGTTTTTGTGTAGATTACCGTGAACTAAATAAGGTCACTAAAAAAAACGCTTACCCATTGCCTAATGTCCAAGATGCTATACAACGAGCGGCGGGCCACGATTTTTATTGTTTTATTGATCTTGAAAACGGATTCTGGCATGTTCGCCTTGCTCCAGAAGACCGTGAAAAAGCTGCATCCGTTACACCGTTCGGTATTTTTGAGTGGACTATGATGCCATTCGGACTCTGCAATGTGCCTGCGACATTCCAAGCCTTCATCGAGGAAATTCTAGAACCATTTAGAAACTTCACAACAGGTCTATAAGATGACGTCTGTGTTTTTGCAATTTCAGCCGAGGAACTTTACTCACACATGAATAAACTTTTTTCTCGATTTGTCGACTATGGCCTGGTTCTCAATGCTTCAAAATGTCGTTTTTTTGTTAATGAAGGAGTATTCTTGGGCTTCATTGTATCCAAAAATAGTGTATCAGCAGATCCCAAAAAGATAAGTGCTAATCAAAATTGACCCATGCCGTCTACAACAACAGACCTACGCGCCTTTGTAAATGCTGCAGGCTATTTTCGTAGTCTTATTGATAAATTTTCTGACCTTTCAACTCTTCTCACAGACCTCTCTGGAGGTCTTAAAAACTCGCCAATTGCTTACCCTGGAAGCTAAGCAATCATGGAAATCAATTGTAAAGGCTTTGACTTCAACGCCCGTTCTACGTAAATTCGATTGGCGTCTTCCTGTCGTAATTGAGCGTGATGCTTCACAAATTATAGTTGGGGCAGTACCCCTCCATCCGCATATGCGCAATTATAAAAGTTCCAAATCTACACTTCACCCTGTCGCTTTTTTCTCAAAAAAGTTAACCAATACACAAAAACGCTATGCTGCTCAAGAGAGAGAACTCCTGGGAATTATGTTGGCGCTCCAATATTGGCGCCACTGGGTGGAAGGAACAGATGTTGTTGTCACTACGGACCATGAATCCCTCAAGACTATAAGAACGAAAGTCAAACAGCCGGTGCGAGTCGTCAGATTTCTAGATACATTAGAACACAACGGGATCCGTATTATTTATAGATAAGGAAAAGCCAACGTACTTGCGGACTACCTCTCACGGTTGCCAAAAAAATAAGTCCAACTACAGAAAACCCTATCGATGATTCAGATCCCATTGACTTAGACAATTTCATAGTCAAAAGACCTGAACAACTCAACCGCATTGACTTACAATCAATATTTGAATACTTAAGCCTTGGCCAACCGCTGCCTCCTAGGATTGACGAAAAATGGGCCCTAACCCATCAAAACTCACATTGCACAAGGTCATGCGTCCATCGGCACGACAACTAGAATGACCCTACAACATTACTGGCATCCAGAATTACAACTTGCGGCATACGAAGCTACTCAATCGTGCAGCTAATGCAACCTCCTGATAAATCTCTCCCCGACCTCCAATCTACCACGTCAACGCCTCCACTCACCCGCTGGGGTATCGACCATACCCAATTAAGTTCAAAATATATCTTAAATGCAGTTGAAAATTCTACTGGATGGCTGGAATCGCGCTTTGTAAAGTCTACTAACTTTACTGATACGCTCCCTCTACTTAACTTCATAGTCAAAACATATGGCGCCCCTAAAGAATTTTTTATTTGGGACGCAACCACCCGAACAAGAACCGAATTCCGTATCATACACTCGAGAACCAACACCTGAAGAAGATATGCTTGGGCACATGAACTTGCTGTGTTACATGTTGCTCCAATAGCAAGATCCTATGTGGCAAGTGTAAAAGCGGTACGTGCTAAAATAAGTTCCTACTTGCAAGACAAAAAAAGGGCTTATTCGAGTTTAAGCTCCCGGCGATTGGGTACTTCGTGTAAGACAAATAACAAGCAAATTCGAACCTTATTACGACGGGCCATGGGCAATAGCAGCCTGCCACCCAGGAAATACTTACTCTATAATATCCCCAGGTGATCTCCTGCTAGCAAATAAGTAGAACGGCACAAATCTATTTCCAGCCTACGTTCGAGATGGACATTCCGTCAGAAGTTTGAAGTACGGTAGTAACCGTCTCTTGGAGAGTGATCTTAACTGGCTTAGAATTGGAGCAGGTATGTAATTTATCTTGCTAAAAACATTGTTCCGGTCTTACTTTCTGAAAATAGGTGAGGAAGGATGGTTGAGGATCCCAATTACGTGGATCTATAAATAATATGTTAGTCATCTGTAATAACGATTACTGATCACATATGTATTAGTCATCATATAAGTTTTATATATTATATTCCATAGATAGATAGTAGAGAGGACAGATAGAATTACAGACTTAGAAATATTCACAAAGAGCTTGATATTACACATTTAACAATATCACGAGCTTAGAGTCATTCTAGTCAGTATATCTCGGAAACCTCGCGGACCTGTTGAAATCGAGAAGTCTTATTTTGTCTAGCCGATGTGGAAGAGATGCAATAATGACATGAAATATGTTGCATTTACGACCAAAATTTTACTTCTACATTACAGATATTGGATATTGCCGTTTCTGGATATGCTGTTTTATACACCAATTTTATTTTCAATCATCTAATTTACTTATAAGTTGATCCTAATTTAATATATTCAATCTCCAGTGATTGTTAGACGTATAAGGCATTTTGTAAATATATTCAATTTTTTAAAAATTGAATTCAAGAGAAAACTAAACATATGTAAGTAAAACATAAAATTTAATCCATGATTAGGTCGACACCTGTGTGATTCGAACACACGCTCCCGAAGGAAATGCCTAGCTTTGAAAATACAATAGCAGGGCATCGCGTTAACCACTCCGCCAAAGTGCCCTTTTGTTACTTGAAACTAATAAATTGTATTAAATCCTGTTTCTTTGTGAAAAGCCTGTGCAAGCACGAGCCTCGAGCCTCTTCTTTGTGCTTGCAGAGTTAGATGATAGATAGGACCTGAATCCCACTGGCATACATATCTACCTACCCTACCTACCTACAATAGAGAGAATCGAATCAAACAAATCCACAGTTTCTGAAAGTTCGACGTAGGTTTTTCATCAAGTACTTATAAAAATTGCAGCTCTTAGTAGACTTGTGATGAGATGAGGTCAAGTTATAAATGTATTATAATCTAAAATCTATTGAACATTTTCTAAACTAGATATTGAGTAATTAACTATTCAGAGTATAGTTAAGTATTATTTTGATATCCATCCATACATACATTAGGTTATAAATTTTGTTATGCACACAGATAGCCAGCGGCCTATCATCTAGCCAAAACTCTTAAGTCTACACCAATTTAATGGACCTGTTGATATCGACACGTCTTGTTTGCGTCCAAATAAGGAGTTTAAGACTTTTCTGCGCGCGCCTTGAATGCTCCTGCTTTATGCCAAATTTAAACGCATGCATCACTTATTGTATAAAGTAGCCGATTATTAAATTTGAGGATATACTTAGTACTTTACTGTTTTTCACATTACCATGGCACTATAGTTGGATGAAGCTAGTTTGTGTACACTGAATAGATAAACCAAGATCTTCCAAAAGTGGGCTACAGTTTTGTGTGAAAAGAATGAAATAATGTTTGAGGAGCAATATATTTAAATATATTGGGTATAAATTAAAAGTATACATTTTTTTTTTAAAAAAAGAAAAAAATTGATATCATAATAGAGCGTTAGGAAGACCAGTTCTTCTTCTCAAATTGTTTCTCCTCACAAAGATGATCAAAATAATCCCCCTTGCGTAAGAACTTTGCTTAAAAGTTAGGTGATAAATTATACATGAGAAACGTAAAGGAAAAATAAATCAAGTCCGACCTCAGAAAAGAACCCAGCTTAGAGCTTCCTTGACAAATATCGTAAATATCACAAAAGTACTGAATATAGTTTAAAGCACTACGCCTGCATTTATTCCATACTCCATCCTAGAATTCCGGAAAAACCAAATACTGAAAATAAAATGGGTGTGAAGAGAAAATTAGTGTGTAATTAGATTTTCTTCATACCAGACGAAAACAAGACACGTAGATCTGCTTTCGCATCTAATCTTTATACAAACTTTCATTGGCCTCCGAATAGAAAATTTGCAAAGGAATTGAGATATTTTTTGTCTCATGCATTGAATTGTGTATCGTAAGGTATTTGGATGACCGAATAAAAGCGTCTCGCGCTAGTATGCACCGACTCATGTTTTTAAGAATGCTCATTATTCTATTTAATTTTATGTTGCCTTGGATCTGCGAAAGATACCTCTGCTACGACTTTTATTGTGAGTCTCTGAAAGTTTCGATACGTCCTTTGATGAGCTTGTACTACTTCTACCACGTCCATTGTGAGATTCTTTGGTTTGATTTTCAGTCTTTGGATCATCATTATACTTTGCTTTATAAATCCTTAATTTTTTGTCAGCAGCTGTTTGAATAGTTTTCTTTAGGAGATCCTACCAAGAATTTCCAATCATGTTAATACCCTTAGCTTCTGCCATTCTGTAAAACTTGGCACTTTTCTTTAAATCCTTTTTACACCCAACGCCCTGTGCGTAGCAGAATCCTGCCTCTGCCATTGCATCAGCGTCACCCCAAGAGCCTGCTATCTCAAAACATCGCAGACCAAGTGCTTTATCTTGTTCAATCCCCCAGCCATTCATATGACTCACGCCAAGCTCATATATACTAAGAGCAAATTGGGCTTTTTTGCTGTTCATTTGCGACAAGTCTACTTCTTCACCAGCCTGCATTGAATTCTCATCATTGGCAATCTTGATTCCGGCTTCATCGGCTGCTTTGCGAAGCCATATTACACCTTCACGAGGATTTGGTCGCATGCCCCATCCATGCCTGCACGCAAGGGCATAAAGTAACATTCCAGTTGGGTGACTCATCCGAGCAGCAAGGCGAAGATGATAGGTAGATTTATTAAGTACCCCAGCTTGATGATATTCTATCGCCTTATCAACGTGCTCTGTTGCTGAGAGATCTGCTGATGAACCTGAAGGATGTGGAAGAAGTAATTTCTGCGTTGGCTGAATCTCCGTACATGTTTTCGGTTTTGATATGACTTCTTTATTTGAGGAAAATTTATCATGAAGAAATAAAGTAGGATCAATTGATACGTTGGATGTGCTGGAGCTTGTAGACGGTCTCGGTACTTCAACCGAAGGTGAGGGTATCTGGTTATTATGAGAAGTTTTTCGCCTGAAGGAAGAGGGAGCTGGCCGGATAAGAGGTGAGCAAGGTGCAGATTCATGATGTAATGGTGAGTCGGGTGAGCTTTGAGCTAATGAGGTAGCTTCAAACACTACAGAGTTTCTTTTGAGCGTCTTTCCTCGCGGTAAAGAGTATTTAGCGTAAACATATGAGGGAGCTGGGTTATTTTCTATGCTTGTATCTGAGAAGGTTTCACTTTGTGTGCTGATGGGTGTGTTTTCAGTTTCATCTGTAGGTAATAATGAAGAACGGCTGCTATCTGGCGAAATTTGCCAGATTGGAAGCTCCTGTGGAACATTTGATCGTGTTAAGGGACGTGAAAAATTGAACGGTGAATGCCTATTGGGAAGGCGTGTGGCACTAAAAGAGGCGTCCGAGCTTATTGAGGATGTTCTGCCCAGATGAGAGGTTGATGAGATTGGGTTCGAAATACTAACATTTCCAGAGTAATTAATGTCTAACGGCATCATACGTCTGTTTGACACATTGTAATCTTCATCGGAACTATCAGTAGACAATGAATACGGACTTGGTGACCTATGGGTAAAAGTTGTATCCTTACGATCTAGTGCCATTGGATCGTATGTTGTAGATCCATTTAAATCTATCTATGTCAGACCAAAACTTTTTCGTGAAGTTTGATTGAACTGACCTTGTGACTCGTGAGATTTCTTTGCGACCCGTAAGCATGGTGGACTACTTTGTGGTGAAGGAGGTGTTTGTTGCTGTATCTGAGCATCAAAGTACCCTTCTGAGTATTCAGGACTTATTGGCCGAATGCTTCTACTTTTTCTTTCTTCAAATTGTGCGAGATTTGGCAGAGGTGGTACATTTATCTCATCATCCTCTACATCGTATGGGCCACATACAGTTGGATGTACGGACAAGTGTCGGTTTATCGGCGCCTCAATCTTGGTTTTCTGACCTGACGACGGCGGGCTAGCCGGTGAAATGGGTCTTTTATCTGATGATTTCACCAACATGGAATTAAAATATTCAGATTTGTCTTGATTTAAAGGGTTCACGACTGTATCAGGAGGTAAGCAACTAATTCGATTCTCTCCATATGCCTTTTCTTCTAGTTGTTGTGCTAAAAGCCTACTTTGCGCAGCGAATGCATCGAGAGGCGAAAGATCCGGCGGTATTTCACCAGCAACATGCATCCTTGGCGATAAGAAGCCTCGCATCGATGTAGGAGTATTCGCGCTTCCACCGAAAAACTTTGTTCTACCATCGACATTGCTAGTTTTGGAGGCCATCATAATAGTCAGAATGAAATATGAAATAACACTGTTTTTTATGAATGTAATTATCTTGGGAATTAATTTTCGCTCGTAAATTTGGTGATTTACAGGAAGAATGCAAAGTTGTTGTGATTCCAGGACAGGAATCAAATTGATTGCTGGCTTGGGATGTCAGCGAGAGAGAGTGATTGAGAAAACATATCAATGGGCTTACAAGGAAAAGTATCGAAAGGAGCGTGAAAGAGTCCTGCTGACGGTGAGAAAGCCGTGAAGAGTCAGCAGCAAAATCGAGGAAGTTGAGAGCATAACATAGGCCTAGCGAAGCTAAAATCGACTAACTACACCAAGCCTCGATGAAACCCCCCTTCCTAGAAACCCCCGGTTTCAAAATATGGGTGTGGTAGCGTTGCTATGTATAAACTTTCGTGGGTAAAAGAGAGAGATTCATTAATTAAGATACTGTGCTAAATAATCTCGATAATTGTGTCCCTTGGAAGACCAAGATTTACGGGAACTAAGTAGCTAAACCCCTTTCATAGACCCTCTAACCATTTTTGGCAGTGCCCGCCACCACTACTACAGGCCTATTTCATGTTTTATAATTATAAATTAGAAGAGAAGCAAGATCTAATTTAGTTAAGCCATGGTCAAATGATAATTTTATAAACCGGGCCCACTTTGTATAATTCGATCAGACTGGTGATACTCGGGATCCACATTACTGGGGCAATAACCAGAAGTAACTGTCGATAAACAATTCATTCTACATCGCTAAGGACTACTTTAGGGGTTTAGTTCCCGCAAAAGTGGGTCTAACAAGGATGTCGATTATCGAAACTCCAGGGTAGTCATGAGTAGTGAGTGTTAACAACATAAGCTGACTAATAGTTGACAGTCCACCCTGTCTAAACATACTATATTTAAACTGTACTTAATAGAACTTCTTAGCACTGACAAGAATTGCTGTATTAATAGTTTGACCTTTTGCAGGATTCACTGGTTAACAGTCTCATATCTTATTGAGTGTAAATAAAGTAATGGCCTCCAACTAGTGCTTGCTCCACCAACACAAGGCTTCAGTTTGTGTCTGACTAAGCTTGCTTTAAACTGTTTTCCATTTCTTACGTGAATAGAAATGTATTTCCTCTATCCTGATTGAGTCTTCTTTTGAAATACCGTATAAATATTATCCAGCATATATCTTTGGGACATTAAGGAAGCTGAATGAAGGTACAATGCGAAAAAATGAATACAGAAAACAATATATATCACGTGATAAAAGTTTGATTTAATACTTTTTGTTACCAAAAATTGTCTCCGCAACAACTAACAATTTCTAGGCTCTGTCATCCAGACCCTTTATATGTAAATTAAGAATATAACTCTATGAGGTAAATACTAGGATAGGGCTTTGAAGTTCATGAGTTACAAGGCCTCAAAGGATGGCAAGTTTGAGGATATTAAAAGATTTTTACGGCATCCCTTTGACGGGGAAAGTCTTGGGTAGCAGATGTTCATACTCTTTAGAAACCCTACTTGTTGAAATGCTAACTTAACGCTGGCAAGTGCTATAGTGGCGAACAGCATGAAATCAAAGCAAAGCGATAGGATAGGCTTGAACTGGTTTTTCTGATGGGTAAGACTATGTGATAAATTGGCAACACTTAATAAAGGTGTTGAAATAAATTATACTGCGAGATGCTCATAGCAAGACGGCCGGCCAACGAACATAAGATGAGTAATTTTATATTTTATTCATTCCTGAAATGCAATTAATTTTTAGGAAGATTTTAGAAGGGTACTAAAGGCTAACAAATTTGAATTAAGAAGGACGAACGGGGAGTTGCCTAGGTTTCTACGGGCTAGTTATGTTTGATGGAGATTTTTTTATTCGGAGTTTTGACTTCTCTCATTATTAGAGAAACGAAAATACCAAACTCCGCTATGGCAATTCATTTTAGGTAGCTAAAAGTATCGTTTCGACAAGGCAATTTGCCATCTTAAAAATGTCTGTGGCGAAGAATTAACTGCAGACTAGTGTAATTTTCCGCTGAAGATCTTAGCCTAGTGAGTTTATTTTTACTTCAGCTCAACTACAATATCTCAAGGGTAAATTAGCAGGTACTATTTATAGGTCTACTAATCCTAATCTAGCATGATTTACAGTAAAAAATGTAAATTAATTTGTAATCATGTTGTTTTCGACAGAAGGATGTTTTTGAACATTTTGATGAGAGAGATTCTTCTAATCGTCCTTGCCCGAACTAAGGCTCTGTCCCATTTCTTTAAGCCAACCCTTGAGATATTTATTGTGAATGACTCTGTCTGTTAATAATACGAAATGAATACGGGATCCACCAGTATATGTATACCAGTAGCAGAATTAATATGAATTCACAAGAACAACTCCCTGACAGCTCAAAGAAGAGGTCTCTAGCAAGCAGGAAAATATAACTGCCTCGGTGAAAGCTAGCTGGTCTAAGTGTTCTTATATTACTTATAGACATGTTAGACTTTAAAAATTTAAAATTAACTCAAACCATGTCCAATTTGAATTCAAGGTATATAAGTACTCACTCACTTACAAAACAAAGTATACACAGTACATTAGAAGGTAGCGAGAATATTCGGAAAGGAAATGGACTTCTTTTTTTGCTAACATCCCGACTTATCTGTAAGTTTTAAAAGAGTATTTGACAATATGAACCGGAAGCTATTAATTTGGAAAGGGATTTTTCATGCATATTACGCGCAAAACCTTGCGCTTGGACAAAGATAAAAATTCAAATTGAAAGTTTTTACCATATTACATTCGACGCTCGTTTATTAAATGCACATTTGATAAATAGTACTGGCATGTCTAAACAGGTGGCGAAAGGAATACTATTAGCGGAAGCAAGCTTCGTCACGTACTCATGCTGTTTGGCTATATTAGATAAGATGTCAATTGACAATGGAAATGCATAGCGGCAATATGCTGCGCAGGCACGCTAAACGTTCTTTAGAGGGTTCAGGGCTTATGCCGCATGACTTCTTGGCGTTAAATGCTTATGCTTATGCTAATAAGAATAGTAATAATAATAATAAAAGCATGCCCACAAAACAAACGCGTCATAGTTGTAAGCCCCTGATGCGAATATCAAATATGAAGAAAGCGTGCTCAGATCACGTGGGATTGAGGATTTATCAATTTCCTAAAATTAGTACAGAATTCTATACTAAGATCCACACTATCTTCACAATATTCAATCAAGTTTATCTATACTGTACCTATAAATTCTCCGCAACCTGTAACAAGCCCTAAAAAAATACCCCATAAGGTAAAGGAATTCAAGTGGCCAGCTGGTTATGATTATAGCGATCAAAATGAGTGGCGTACTACTTACAGTCTTCTTTCATATACCTACAACCAAGACGTAATTGAAAAGGAGATTCTTCAAAGATCAGACCTTCTTATTCAGCTCCTTTTATATGCTATAACAGGAACTGCCAAAAAATTAATATTTGGACAATTTGAGTAAATGGTGACTGGAGAGAAACTTCGAATGTCTCGGGCCTTTTGACAAAAGTAAATGAGCTATATAGGGACCCGAATACTATACAGATGGCTGCAAACCTTTTGAATGCGTGTAAACATTTTCAAGATGAGTTTATCATCATTTTCACCTAGGCTCTAATAATTGCTGATGCGAAGTCCAAGTTCTGCCAGTGATGATAAAGGCAAAACCATATCTTAAAAAAAGACCCTGAACCAAGCAAAAAAAGACTTCAATGGTTGGTAGAATAGAGCCAGATGGAAGAAGAAGCTCACTTAAAAAGTCTGACCTATCAAACTGGGCAGACTGGAAAATTTGATGATAAAACTAGAGGGATAGCTAGAGGAAAACTACTTGGTGGAGGTGTATCATCTCTTTCAGAGCGACCAGCTTTTAGTACATCAGATAATGACTTTGATTTGTTCAGTGATACGAAGATGACGGGCATGAATAAAATTCCGACAAAATGGGCATCAAGAGAGTTAGAAAAACGTAGAAAAACAGATGAATGTACTAGGTGTGGTAAGAAAGGACATCGGATGCAGCGATGTAATCTTTTTCCCGTAATACGCCCTGACGTGAATATAAAGATTAGTATGGTTGATGAACAGGAATTTAATAACGACAACGAGAGATGGTCGTTAAATGAGTAGCACTGAAAAAGGTCACTTTCAGGGGCCTGAGAACGGAGTTCGAAAAGCTGAAGTCATCACACAATTGAACAATAAAAATGAAAACATAAGAAAGATGATTGAAAAATCACTTGGAATAGTTATAATAATAAGTAATTTTCTCTCAATACTAACACTGATCGATAATGGATGTGATTGTCTTGCTACTGTAAGCGATTCCGTTGACGTATAAAGCTAAGCTACCAAGGATTGAAATAACTCCTCGTAAACTCACTGAAGCTACAAGTAATGGTAAAAAAGATAATTATTCCATAACTGAAATAATAGAACTGAAGATTACCTGTCCAACTACGGTGATAATTGAGTAGAGGTCTCTTTTGCTTTTTATAAAGTCATTGATGAGGTCTTGCTTTGTCTGATTACGGGTGTTGGATTTTGTGTCAGCCGCCGATTGTTGGTCCATATCCATTGCTACAAGGAGTGTTTAATACGAGGATTGTAGAGATAAACAGTCTAGACATAATGATTGTGAAAATTTATAGGTGCGTGATGGACGCAAATCAAAAACCTTTCTCAGGGATTGATTTCTTGAGTACGGACATAAAGTGAATGCCTTTCTCAGGGGTCAATTTCGATCAATACTCCTTAGCAAACACAGTTTGGACTGAAGCCTTTCTCAGGGACGAATCAAAAAGTGTCTCTCTTCACAGAATTCTGATCTGAACGCGAACTGATCAGTGTCGAAATAGTTCTATGGATTTATAGTATTTATATACAATGTTTATATTTATTCTTTTCTTCTTTCTTTTTGTCTCCTCCCCCTTCTCTACTCTCTATGTCCCTATAATATATATGTACAAATAAGCGACATCACGTGATTTAAATCATCTCCTATTCTGTAATAATAGCGTAAACCAAAGAAAGCAAAAGAGACCTCTACTCAATTATCACCGTAGTTGGACACCTATAAATTGCACATATAAATTTTCACAATCATTATGTCTAGACTGTTTATCTCTACAATCCTCGTATTAAACACTCCTTGTAGCAATGGATATGGACCAACAATCGGCGGCTGACACAAAATCCAACACCTGTAATCAGACAAAGCAAGACCTCATCAATGACTTTATAAAAAGCAAAATAAATGAGTTCACTATGTTCAACTTCAAAGATGATAATCTATGGGAAGCCTACATAGATGAGATCGCCGATATTATACTCGATGACTTCAAAATTGCATCTACTACTGCGCTCCGCTCTCTTCGAACATTCTTAAGATCACGTGGCGTATGGGTCAAGTGGGACCGAAATTTTACTTTGGCTGATTCTCTTTATGCAACACTAAAGGAAGAGACTCCCACAGACTGGACTAAGGAAGAAATTATGAATTCAAACGAACTATTCGACTCCATCAAAGTACTCAATTTAGTACAGCCAGGAAAAATATAAAATCTTGACTCAGACAGCAATTAAATCGGGGGCTAAAACCCTTGAGATCGACAACACCGTAAAAGATTTTCCAAAACAACAAGATATCAAGGCTCCAAAACATGAACCAAAGCTAAAAATCAACCTCAATATGGATACGGCAAGGAACTGTCGCTGCTTTCCAAGCTGTATGAACTTGACCTCAAGTACACAGGGGAAGATGATAACTTTGATTTTAAAATAAATATTTTTATCGAACTATGCGAAAAATCCGATATACCGGAAGCATTGTACTCTAAAGCTTATTCTATTATGCTCAGTGGCCCAGCGCTACAGCATTATTATTCAATTCCATCCTATAATTTTCGGAAAGACTGACACCCTCTGCAACCTGACACGAACGCATTTTGAGGGGCCCGAAAAGAAGAGACGAAAGTTAGCTAAGTGAGAGACAATAACACTACAGAAAGTAATCAATGAGGGTAACGGTAAACCAGTAGATGAATGCTTGAACTTGCTAGTAAACGAACTTAGCCATCTTCAACTCAGTCTTGATCCTGAATTTAGGTCTGAAAAAGTCCTGCGAGATAAGCTGATAAATGCTTGCCGATCGGTCAAACAGTGACAGCTTGCTTGTTTTAAACCAAGTAAAACTCTCATGGGACTCATTAATGACCTACGAGTATTCATTGAGACTTACAAAAGTAATGATATGGAACCTTCATCTCAATTTTTCACAGATCGCAAATTCTTTAGAAACAGTGGCCGCGACAACAAATATAATCATTCACGCCACAATAAATCCCCTCAGTCTAATAGAAATTCTAAGAAATGCTATGCTTGTGGACTTTCGGGATGCCACTCAAGAAACCACACA
>PEDP01001033.1:0-14678 GCA_002918395.1 Erysiphe pulchra | reverse complement strand
TTCATACATTTTGCTAATATGGCCAGTGATTCCAAAATAGGTGTTAGTGAGTTTTCTTCGAGAACCAGTTCTCAAGTTGGTTGGATTAGCGCCTATAACCTCACGCTACGTTCTTGAAATATAACCTTGAGGCGGCGATCAAATAATACTAATCCAGCTCCGTAATCCAGCTTCGTGGTAATTAGCTAAACCGTGTTAGACGGAGAACGGCTGTGGCTCTACAGATCTTTTGAAGGATAAAAATTTCCCAAATGAAATAGTTCAGCAATCAAGCACTTGTGCGATATTATAATTAAACTCTGCAGTTTCATAAAACGTGAATATTAATGTAAATAGATACAGACTTAGGTTAGTCCATAAGATCTAGGACTCCGGTCCTAGCGTCCTATATCCTCATTAGGATTGGAGAAAGTATGATATAGAACAGCTCTCTCACACTCAGACGTTAAACAGTATAATAATAGTAATAATAATAATTACCCTCACTAACTTTAAATCTCTCGAGATTTTTGATTTTTGATTTTTTTTTGACTGTTAGTGTAAATTAATAGGCTTATCGATGTATAAAAGACATGCTTAGTGGCTTTAGACCATGTTGGCAACGTTAAATATCCTTCGGGAGGTACGAGTTAGAGTTTTAAGCCTATGAGCCTTTTTTCTTCACTGTCTCTTTACCCTTTCTTTTTTTCTTTAATGGTGGACCATTATTTGATTCTGCTGATCCCCATTTTTTCTCTCATTCGTCTAGCGCAATAGTATCTTGTAAGTTTTGTAATAATGTCCATTCAGGTTGAGCATAGCCGGTCCATTTTACTAATGCTTGATGTTTCTTTCTCCAGGTACTGCATCGTATAATCGAATATTCGGCATTATTAGAATCGTTAATATTTAATACTGGGCCCGGGTTTTGATCTTCGACAATTTGAGATGGTAATGGACTATCATCAGCTGGTAAAAGTAAATCTACGTGAAAACGATTATGTATATTTCCAGTAAAATCTGATTCCACGACTTCAGGTGAGATAATTTTCGTTATTTTATATTTGGCATGTTGCATCCTAATTTTCTTGATGGTTATTCGTCTAATTTAATATTGCGTAGTAGCAGCCATACTTTATCCCCCACTGCATATCTAGGAGCTGGACTTCGTTTTTTATCAGGATTTTCTTTAAATCTTTGCTGTGTTGCTACCATTGCAGCTTGCATAAATGACATTATATGTCTCAATTTCTTAACGAAAGATTCTGCTCTTTCTTCTCCAATTGAAGCTGGTACTGTTGATTCATCATTTTTGTTTTGAATAGGGTTTAAATGATATCCATGAGATGCGAAAAAGGGACTTACACCGCCCAAAGACGCAACATCGCGATTGTTAATCGCTAATTGAGCTGCAGGTAGATATTTTGACCAATCCTCTTGTGAATAGGAAACATAAGCCCTTAAATATGTCTGTATTTCCTAACTTGCTCTTTCCGTTGCACCATCAGTTTGCAGATGGTATGCTGTGCTAAGTCTTTGTTCTATACCAGCCAACTCACAAAGTCGTCTCCAAAATTTACTGGTCCAGTTTATTCCACGGTCACTAGTAATGGCTCGAGGAAATCCATGAAATCACCAGTGAAAAGAGATAAATCCTTCCGCGCATAACTCTGCATCTATTTTATTCATGGCTTCGAATGTGATCGATTTGAGCAATCTATCTGTCATAACCATGATATTTGTGGCCCCATTAGAATCTTGAAGATCAACCATAAAGTCCATTGACAACTCTTGGTGGAACCTGTAAGGAACTGGTAAAGGTTGAAGGACACCCTGTTTTTGATGTCTCCATATGGAAGATCGACCACAGATATATCAGTTTCTACAGAATCTTTTTACTGCCTTGCTAATTTCTGGCCAAAAATTATTCCGAGCTAGATGAGCCAGGGTTGCATCCCTACTCGGATGACCCGATATAGTTGAGTCATGTGTATTTTGTATGAGTGCAGTTGTTAATGGCTCATGCATTGGAACCCATATTCGCCCTTGATAACGAAGGAGCCCACTTTCTCGATCAAACACAGATAACGCAATCGTAGCTTTCAATGGTTTTGATTCGTCAGATCCTTCAATTTGTATCTTGAGATTTTTAGGCCATACACGCTCATCACTGAGCACTGATTGTATTATTTTGGAATAATTTTTATCTTCTTTAACAGCTTTATTCCACAGCAATTGAAGATCTTCATTAACAAAGACATCTTTTCCCTCCGCTACTTCAAGATTTTCTACCAAGAGTTTTGATATACGAACTGGTTTTAAGAGTTTCCGTTCTTGACTTAGAAGGCGAGGATCTCCTTCTCCTGGTTTATCTTGATCTCTTCTCGATAGTGCATCAGGACAACCATTCTCTGTGCCTTTACGATATTTAAGGTTATATCTAAACCTGGACATAAACTCTGCCCATCGTATTTGTCTTTCTATTAACCTTCGATTGGTTAGGAAGTATTTAGGATTCAGATGGTCGCTTATTATTGTAAAAGTCTTTGCCAGGCCTCTCAATTCTGCATCCCATTCTTTCATACAAGAAATGACCTCTAATAGTTCTTTGTCGTGAACTTTATAGTTAATTTCCGCACCTGTGAGTTTCCTTGAGTAGTAAGCTACCGGCATCCATGGTTCATTTCCATGTTTTTGGAGTAGAAAACCTTCAAGTGCATATCCAGAGCAATCAGTTTCAAGTATAGTGTCTCGGTCGATCCATTGTGCGAGAGCTGGTTCAGAAATGAATTTATTTTTAAGAGTCTCAAATGCATTAGATTGCTCCTCACCCCACTTCCATGGAGTTCCCTTGCTTGTCAAGCTAGTTAAAGGCGAAAATATTCTAGAGAACTCGTCTATGAACTCCCGATAGAAATTAGCGAAGCCTAAAGACCTTCGAAGGCCTTTGATTGACGTTGGAGCTTTCCATTCTGAGATTGCCCTTATTTTTTCTGGATCCATTTTGACTGAAGACGTTGGACCCTCAGCAGATAAGATGAAACCTAAATATTTAGTCTTTTTGACTTTCATATCTAAGCCTAAACCTGCTTTTTGAAGTTTTTCCAAAACTAATTTGACATGGTTTTCATGATCTGATAAATTACCATCAGTATAAACTAAAATATCATCTACATACGCAGAACAAAAATCATCTAGGTATTCACGTAAAGTTTCATTTATATATCTTTGGAATGATGCAGGTGCACCATTTAATCCAAAGTGCATGACTAGCCATTCGAAAAGTCCGAAGCGCGTGCGGAAAGCCGTTTTCTACTCATCACCTTCCTTAATACGCAACTTGTGGAAAGCTGCTCGAACATCGAGCTTCGTAAACCATTTGGCTTTACTTAACTTTGAAACTGTCTCTTTAATCATCGGTAGTGGATAACGATCAGCTTTAGAAATCGAGTTTAAAGCCCTATAGTCCACACAAAATCTAAGACCTCCACCAGGTTTTTTTACAAACAAAACCGGTGCTCCTGCAGGGGAGCTACTAGCACGAATATAATTCTTGTCAAGCAAATCTGTAAGTGTTTTTCTTAATAATAAAAGCTCATCTCTAGACATGCCATACAAAGGACCCCATGGTATCTCCTTGTTAGGCTCTAACCTGATTTCATGGTCACTTCCCTGCCTATGAGGCGGAAGCTGACCAATTATTTCTTTTTTAAATAAATCTTGGTATTTTCTGTACTTTTGAGGAAGTTTATCAAGGTTGGAAGATGTTCTCTTATTTGGGGCGAGTACTTTCTGTATGTCTGCTAATGATATTGAGAATATTTTCGATTCATTATTATCCACTTTTCTTGCTCTTTTTAGTGTTGCGAGAAATACTCCTGCCGATAAACATGCGATTTTTGGAGATGATTGTAATTTTACTTCATATCATCTGGTTATTTTTCCTAAACTCGTAAAGCTTGTCCGTTCACTAACGCTTCACGAATTTCCATAAAACGATCTTTTGCATGATATATGACATCTTCACGTTCCATCCAAGGCTTTCATAGAATAAGTCCATGAGAAAGCCTTGGTACAATATAGGCATAAAGAATTCTTTGATAGCCATCAATATTAAGCTCCATTTTAGTCATTTCGGAAGTAAATTCACATTTTTGATTATTAATCGTAGCTTCTGCGAGCTTACAAGGGGTTACTTCAATTCTAGGTAGACCGAATTTGCGTACAAGAGAGTTGCTAATGACGGCGAGACAATCACAACCACTATCGATCAAAGTAGGAACAGTGTAAATTTTATTTATGAGTACATCTATTAAAAAAGAATTACTATTCATTTTATATTCTGCCTTTTGATCTTCAGTGGTTTGCGTATCTACTACCACATTTTGAATTCTACTTTCAAGCTCCTGAAAACGACTTTGTCCAGGAGCTAATCTTTTAACGCTTCTTGTTGGTCTTCAGTGCATACATTTTCATCCATACTATCTTGAGCCATATTAGTTAATTTCACTGCGATTTCAGGACGCAATGCGGGAAGTTAGTTACATGTGGCAGGTCTGTGTCCAAAATTTCCACACCTACATTTACGTAGTTTCTGGTTCTAATTAACCCTACTCCTTCGATCTGAGAGCCAGTTATAGAGAGTTTCTCAATAAATTTTCGAAAGCAACTTGGAGGAGCGTGGCCAATCAAATGGTTTCTAGTAGTTTGGCTCAAAGCAGTTTCCAATTCATAGATCCTGTGGTTATCTTCTGCTGTTGATAGTATGCTACGTGAAAGTATTTGTTGAAAACGCGGTAAAAAAGACGATAAAGATTCATCTTTAGATTGTTTACACGCGTTGAGTAGTATTGATGCGTTTTGGTTTGCGTTACGATCTCTAACGGTTTCATCCATAATCTTGAGCAAGCCAAGGGCATCCGAAGTTTGCCCATTTATCATCATTGATTGAAATGGACCTGTAATCATAGTCTTGGCAACTCCCGTAACACCTTAGTTATAAAGATCCATAAAAAATTCGGAAGGTAGAAGGAGCTTACGCTCCGTTACATCTCGTTGGTATATATGATAGAGGATCCCATAAGTTGTAGCCCATTCACTACGATCTTTATGGTCATTTGGTGGTGGACACTTCAGAGGTTTTAGCTTCTGAACCGTTGCTATCTCAGAATGATAAGCTGGAGGAACAAATGAATTAAGGGGTGGAGTCTGAGAATTTGATGCTAGTCCTATTTCCCTTTATGACAACCCTCTAATCAAAAACATCATTTCTTGCATCTCAGATCGCAAGGTATTAGATTGTTTGTTAGGAAGGATTGAAATATCATTTCAACGCGACGGGTGACTTAACCTTTGTAAGACCATCAGCTAACTGTTTTGACGATGGTATATAATAAGCCTTTATGTATCCTTTCTCATATTGGTCTTTACAGTAGTTATTTCGAAGAGCGATATGCTTAGACATAGTGGTTGAAAAATAGTGATTAGAAGTTTGTCCAGCTCGATATCAAGACCCTGATTAGAAAATGCGTCGTAGGAAACCGCCTGAGCTATTATTACTACGGTGGCTATTACATGAATTAATAGCTGCTAGGACAGGACATGATGACTTCGTGGCGTACCATTGTTGCTTAAGACATATCGACGCTAATCTTGAATGTGTCTGTGGACAGGAGACTACTCCTACCCATATTTTTCATGTCAACGGCACGCTAATCAAATGCGTAAACTCCGAAATGGTATGATTATAGATGCCTGTAGAAGACAACTCCTTGGGCGTAGTTGCCTCAAAAAAATTTCCGAAATTTTACGAATCACAGGTTGTTTTATCGTTGAAATGTTCGACTCATCTTCTGCTTAGCGCGAGAAAAGTAATTAGTGTTAGGCCAGGATGGTGAATGGCCGGTTAGAATTAGGTATGAGAAATGAGGGGCTAATCCAATTATTTGTTTCTTTCGTCCAACTTTCAATACTCCTTTTCTATCATTTTCTTTGTACATAGCGGGAGTGAACAAGTAGGGTATGCTTGAGGCCATGATTTCAACCGGCTCAGCCGATCTTGTGCCCAAAATTGGATATAGGACTTTTGCCTAGGACCTTAAACACAATAATTATATAAATATGGATAAACTAGAATTTGGTCAGCTCCTCGGGCACTGATGAGCGTCTCCTAGGTGGTGTAGCGATGAGGTAGTTGAGTAACAATTTAAAGTAAAGCTTTTGTACTATTAAAAAGGAGTTTATGGAATTTTACTAAATCACACAAATTTTCAGTAAAGGAAGCAATTGAAGCAATTGAGAGAATATTTTATTTAGATTGAAATATAACTTGTACAAACTTATAGACAGTCGTCTTCCCAGACATTATACCTATTTCACACAGGGGCTAATTTCAGGTGTAGAAGTTACTTGAAGGTTGTGAAGGAGGACGAACTCATTAATTAATACTTTGAAATTTTCTTCCAATTATTCCTTCTAAAATGTGACGGATATTTGTCGGTCTATTCGAAATTAAACTGAAACAAAGCAAAACTTTTAATTGCAGATGCATAACTTCCTTCGCTAACTCATTATGGCATATCAGGACTTCTTTACAGGAACTAATATTGATAAATCTGCTCAGTTTCACACCGCCAACTTATAGACCAACGCCCGCCGACACATTCTACCGGTTTGACATAGAATAGCAACTTCCAAAAGTAGAAGATGTTTGAAGCTAGGCTGTGAAGAAGGACAGACGTATTCACTTGTAAATCTAATCATTATTAACTAATCTCCCGTCTAAGTCGATGAGTATAAATTTAGCAAACTTTTTAGTTTAGCTTCGAGCTGAGAAAATTTTCAATAATAAAAGACTTAGTTCTGGAGTCTGCTTTTTTTGCCAACTCACTTTGGTAGACAAACAGTTTCATATGGAGCCAGAACATCTAAAATTTATGATAGTATGTTAGGTTACAAAGCCTCTGGATACACAAAATTATTTATTCTGCTTACTCGAGGTGTTAAGAGAATCAACAGATTTTGTACGTCTATTAACCTCGAAAGAGCGACATTCAGCCGTCCATGCATAAATCAACGCCGTCAATTTTAAGAGTCTAGCTTTGAGACTTATTGATGGTCATGGCAAAGCAATTAATGTGAAGCGGGATACTAAATGCTTCTTGCCATGAAAGCGAGGTCTTGAGAGATAATTCTGGCTACTCCTGGTGCTGCGATATTCTTGGACTCTTGGCTTGTTAGACTATTTTCAAGAGGTTGTATAAATAAAACTCCTTCTACCGCTACCAGTCCGGCGACTGGAATCTCGGTTGAATCTTCTGTCACCTTGACAAGATAGTTATTTTGTTTTGCAGCTACCACCCTATGATCTTGTTTTAGTTTTACAGCTGAAATTATATCACAGGCTGACTTCGGTGAATAAAGTGTTCCCTTCAATTCCAAAGTTAAGTTACCAATTTTCAGACAACTGACTCCCCCATGAGTTAAGGAAGAATTACCAACAGCTTGGTCGAACTCGAAAGGATTGGTTAGCCTTTTAAATGAAACGAAATTGTCTTTGCATCTCACGAAATGATGGGATGCCCCAGTATCATACAGTAGATGGTTTTTATATTTAGCTGCTACACTAGCTACAGTTCCTAAACTAGTGCCTTCATTGTCTGTGTCACTATCTCTAAATCCGACACTTGCTTTCTCTGTTGCCTTTGCAACATCCGCCTTTGCGGTTCTGTTATTATATCCCTTTTTTCTTAGCTTAGGGTGCTGTTTGAAACAATTTTTATTTTTATGTTTGTGGTTACAGCGTTGACACAACGATTCTGGATCGAAGTTGTGTGCAGCTCCTTTACCCTTTGTCTTTCGACCTTTACTTCCACCATCCTGCCCTATGGCTGACTGACCATGACCCAAAATCCCTTCTCTTCCATTGGCAACTTGTCGCAGGGTCGACATCATCGTGTCCAATGACATATACCGATTACTTTTATCCAAAGTCTTTGTTTGTCGCCAAGTATCGAGCCATGGAATTTCTTCTGTGCCCATGATGAACATAAACGAGGCTAAACCTTGCGATATCTCGAACATATTCCTTTCTTCTTTTTCGGACTCTTCCAAATTGCGGGGCAGCATTGTTTCTGCGGCACTGTTAACATCAAGAAAGTTCTATAAAAATTCATTGCAGTAGTTTTCTGCCGTGGTGGTGAATTTAGTCGCTAAAAATTTTCTGACTGCTGTTTCCCAAGGAGTTGTTGCTTCTTCTTCTCTAGCGTTGGCGAGATGGTCGAAAAGTTGCTTCTCACTAAAATGCTAAGAAGCTCTGGAATCTATCTTCCATATTTTTGACGGTGCTGTTATTAATAAGGCTGTTTCAACAGCTATTGAACATGATTCAAAGTTAGTGCTGCAAGAGAGAAAATTTGAACCTTTACATTCTTTTGCTATATTTGCTTTACTCGAGTTTGCTCTCGTCTCTTCCTGGGCTTCTCTTTGACAGCAAGTGTACAGAAAATAGTTTGGGCCTTGTTGATGTCCCCTCTCTCCACAAAAACTATAAAAATTAGAACATACGCCATTTTCCCTAAATCGGTGGTTGGGATCAAAGTTTCTCCCTTTCTATACACCAACACCTTTGAAATCGATTTACCCCTCTATAGTTTCCTCGACCCCGATTACTGTCAATGAATGTGTTATGGCCTATGCTTGATTACAGCTTAAGGCATAACATCTTAAATTAAGATCTACATAAATTAGAGATTTTAACTAGGTAAAGATAAATTTCAGGGGCTAAAGTTGGTCTGTTGATTGTTACTTAAGAAGCTGGTGCTGCTCATCGAAGAGAGCCCTCTAGCTTCGCAATTTTGTATGTTAATTGTAGCTTTAACTATAGATTTACTTAACTCTTATTTTAATTCAATTTTCATATTACATACCTCCTTACCTTATTCATATATCTACGTAACCGTTAACCTATCTTACTTTCATATATATAAATATAACCAAACTGTTCGAAGACGACATTCCATCCCTATCGTAACAGAATGTATCGATTGGACTTGTCACATGTTGGCCCAGACGGTCACACAACTGCGGAGGATCGGTTGAGGCGTTAAAGGTTGAAATTGTACATGCGTTTTGGGAAGCAGGGACGCCATGCTATACCACTATTGACGCCTTAGACACAACTAACTTATTATTCAAAAAATCTAATAGCGGACTACGACTATATATGGACAATCGAGCGTTCAATGCAATTAGAATAAAAAGTCGTTTTCCGATACCTCTGATATCTGAAATCTTGGATCGGCTTTCTAAGGCTCGTTATTTTACTAAACTTGATGTCATATTAGATTTTAATCGTATCAGAATAGCTAAAGGTGACGAGTGGAAGACCGCCTTCCACACTAGATGCGATTTGTTTAAATCTCCAACCGAAACTTGGAATGTCCTTGACATTTTCTTTTAAAAATCTGAACGAGGAAGAGGACGCTTGTGACGCCCTCAGTTACGGCAAGGAAAGCGGTCATTTGGATCAGAGTTTCAAAGACTGCAAAATCTTTCTCAGATAACCGACAACAAAACTTTGATTGCTTATATGCGCGATGGTGTTTTGCCCAATCTAACGCTGTGTATTGGTCAACAGTAACTTTTTAATAGAACCTATAGCTTTGATGATTTCGTACATCTCTGTAAAGAATGTGTTATCAGACTGGATTGGATGCGCCTTCCTATTTGGGCTGTAGTGAATCAAATCCGTAATGGTCTGATCCCTTGCGGGATAAACCTGACTCAGCCTATGTCTGCAAAACATATTAGAAGCCCAAGTGCTAGCCCTGCAAATGGTTCTAACTTAATTCCTTTAGGAGGAGACCTGATGGTCTTGGATCAATTGGATTTGTCACATACTGGCCCAGACGGTCACATAACTACAGAAGAAAGGTTGAGGCGTTATAGGTTAAAATTGAGCATGTTTTGTGGGAAGCTGGGACACCGTGCCATACCACCATTGACGCCCCAGGCACAGCTAACTTATTTTTCAAGCATGTGTGGAAACACCTTGGATTTTCTGAATCAGTGGTATCCGACAGAGAACCACAATTTGTGTCTAAGTTCTGGCACGAAGTATGTGAGCGGACCGGCTCCAAAATCCTTCTTTCCACTGCATGGCATCCTCAAACAGATGGATAAACCGAACGACTTAACGCAGTCTTAGAATGTTATTTACAAGCTTACTGCAATTACCAACAAGATAACTGGATAGCTTGGCTTCCTTCAGCGTTATGTAACGTCAATAACATGGAATTCAAAACGACCATAGTCACACCTTTTTTTGCTTATTCGGCACAATACCCAAGGTCAGCTATAACATCATTTCGTTTTTCAAGGCCTCCATCTATATCAGACTACCTAGGTGTACAAGGAAATTTCGCAGGAAATTTTATCAAACAAATGGGTGATCTGAATTGTTTTCTCCGGGAAAATATGAAAATTTCGCAAGTCTTTAACGAGAAATATGCTAATCGTCATCGATCAAGTCCTTTTTATCAAGTAGGACAAAAAGTATTCATTAATTCAAAAAAAATTAACACTAAACGACCTTCAAAAAAACTAGATTGGAAAAACCTTGGTCTATTCATAATTTCTAAACTGATTGGTACCCATAATTATCATATATATCTGCCCAATGATCTAAAATCCGTCCACCCGGTCTTTCATACAAGTCTACTTTGACCTGACCCAAATAACCCGATACCAGGTCAAGTGAACGAGCCTAATCCAACGATCGAAATTGCTGAAAGTGGTGAGGATTTGTATAAACTCGATGCAATTGTTGGATCAAGAATATCATGAAAACATGGATTTCAGTACCGAGCTAAGTACACAGGTCAGTTTGAAACTTCCTGGCAACCATTATCAGATATCGTTAGTGGCCATGTCTCGGAGTTGCTGGAAGATTATCATAAAAAAAATACCCTCGACGCGCAAAACCAACATCCAGCGAAACTACCGACGCAATTGTAGACGCAAAATCTTTTAAAGATAATTGATCATTATTGGGACGACAGTTTTAAAGAACGTATCAGAGATTGGAGTTATCAAAATTCTACTAGGTGCTAGAGTCGGTAAGAATCCCTACATCGGCTAGAGAATCTAGAGGATCTTAGTGTTAGGTCTGTCCCTGCGGCTTTGAGCTCAACATATTTGTCTTGGTTATGAGTTAATTAAGAGTTAATTGATATGTTTAATATTATGTAGATAAATAGTTAGCCACATAAGCCTAATAGAGATTTTGTGTCGTTGATTCTTCTATACTTATCCGTAGAATATCATTATCTATTTTAAATACTTTGATTCCCTTTTTAACTCTATCTATCACATATCATTTACTCAAATATTAGAACGAATCTCTTTTTCAAGATTTACCGATTCACTAGCTGAAATAGACGCATGTATATTACTGATGATAATCATAGAAGATTTGAGGTTAGGTTTGTTGTTGAGATAATGTAACTTTACACTCTCCCAAGACCCTCATTAGGAACCGATTCCATAATTTCGTCAAAAATCATCTTTTCTGAGATTCGCCCTTCTGTACCTCCCTCTGCATCGCCTACACAAAGTACCGATAGTCTAATTTCAGAGGTCACTTATGCTTTGTGGTAATGTTACTTATCGACCTGAAGCTGAAGATAATTCTAGTACCCAAATGAAGCCCTGGCTATAATCTATAAATTACTCAGATTAGCTTTTTCGGTAACTGTACGACGCCCCTCCCAGTACAGATAATGGTTGCGGAGTCTGGAAAAAAGTTATTGCGTAGTCCATGACAGTTGCATTACATTATTGACAGGCAACTTCCATGTAAATCCTTAATTAGCGCTACTAAAGAGGGATAGACTAAATAATATATGCATATTTCCGTTGTACTTGAAAAACTAAAATCTCTAAAATGGATAATAGAGCAATTTAGCATATTATATCAATCCCTGTTATAGCTAATTCTCTCGATCTGGGTCTACATAGATATACCCCTGCACTAAACCTAGTAAATCCATGTTAATTGACATTTTGAAAAGATAATAACTTTGCTTCGCTTTCCCCCTGTTTATTCCAGTGACGTCATTGCCTTGCAGAACTTTGATTTTTCACTTTTTTCACTGAAGTCCTACAAATACTTCAATCTTTAATATGCTACGATTTATTCATCAAGTTTGAGTTTTTCAGTCTTTTTCAGTGGAAATAATGTGAGTTCTAGTTATTCATACGGTGGTGTCTATAACGTTTATGGAGTTACTCAGACGCGATACCAAGAAAAAATTTTGGCATCAAGACGTTGAAGTTGTTCATACTAAAAGGAACTAACTCATATACTATCTCGAGATGTGAAGCAGGTGAAAAAGTATAATTCTCACCCTGCAATTTAAAAAAAATACAAGTTGCACTAGACAGGGATATTCCGATTTTTACAGGGCTATTTTAGCGCTAAACTCTAAACTACCTTTATGAGCTCACCATGCATATTTTAGCGTATTTACCTGTTTTAAGGTCTGTGGGAATGTAAATCAATGACGTCAACAAGGGAGGCAGTATATTAAGGATTATTTGTAGTCTATACTTTAAGAATCAGCTAAACATCATATTTTTCCTTCAACTCGCAAGGAGGAATCACGGTCAGCGTAGAATTTTACACAGAAGATATACTCCATGGACTATATGATAGAAATTAAGGGTAACAGCAGTTGCAAAGGCCCTTCAACTAAGGCTTGGCATGGAGAGGCCGCGAAGATAATCAGTGCGAACGAATGCTAAGTAAACTCCGTGGGAAAAAAAATTAAAGTTTTACACATGTAGATTTGATTAGATTGGAAATGCTACATGCAAGTAAGTAGATAAGATATTTATATGGTGGTACGAACACCTCCACAACTCTTTTCCTTGGGCTGCCGGTGTAGATGGTTGGCGCTAGTTACAAAAAAATAATCCCAGAGTTGTAATTAGAGCTGCAAGGAACCAATTTAATCCGATTGAGAGAAAGTGGACCCGGGGCGAGGAACCGATAATACGCAAATGAAGGCCATAGACTACTGCAACTTCATGAATTTGCTGCCAAAAAGCTTCAAAGATGGGTGGGGGATGTTTATTGAGCTACAAAAATAAGAGCCAAAGGGTGAGCCAAGGTTCTGGAAATGGTTAAGAGACGCTTTCAATATCAAGAAGAGGACTTTTGATTTTTTTGGTAACGATGGAAGCAAGTAAAAGACAGTACTAAGAAGGCCTATAGAAGAGATGATGCTTTAGGATGAATAGCTAGGATTTTCACGGAAAAAACACGCTAAAAACCCTAAAGTCTGACGGCAGCGGCTATAAACATTTACACGGTACAACGTCAAGATACTAAAGCAATGGTGGCTGTGAGTAATTAGGAATGACGAACATGAAAATAGACCGCTGGATATTTTGTTACGCCTCGTCGAGAAGCCAGAGGAGCAAATTTACGTTAACCTAGTAAACGTATGTCATCATAACTCAAGTTTTCCTCCGATAGTCAGTTTGAGTGTTATATTCATGGGGAGCTGTCAAAGCAGATGGGAAAAGCTAGAGCGAGGTTGCTGGGATGAAAGCAACAAGCAGCAACAAGGTGCTTCTTAACAGGCATCAAATGTACCTCATTACGGGGGGTGCTCCCTATAAACCTCAGGGATAACGGGATTTTTGACAGTCATTGGCAGGTCCAGACAAAAAGCCAATCTTTTGACGCGACAATTAACGAAAGCTGAGACTGCAATATTTCCCATTTTACCATATATAAAATTCAATCTTTACTTGACATCTTCAAGTTTGAGTGCTAAATCTCAGCACAGCACAACCAAGCAGCAATAATCTCATTCCACTCTTTTTCTCTCCCTCTTTAATTTTGAATTCCCTATGTTGTTATGACTGTCTCGTCCGAAAAAATGAGTGAGAAATCATTAGCAGATGCTGAGATATCAACCGAAAATGCCCGTAGGCAAAATTCAAAGACGGCTGCTCCTAGCTTGAAACGAAAGCTCAAGAATCGGCATATGCAGATGATTGCAATCGGAGGATCTATAGGTGCTGGACTTTTTGTTGGATCTGGCGCAGCACTGTCTTCAGGTGGTCCTGGTGCCTTAGTAGTCGATTTCATCATTATTGGGCTCATGCTGCTGCTCACTGTGAGCGCACTCGGAGAGTTGGCATGTGAGTTAGTGGTTCTTGCCACAGGATTTTTTGATTTCATTGATGCAAAATAGAGATACTAATGAGCTCTAGGCATGTATCCTGTTGCTGGCTCATTTTATAACTATTCCATTCGGTTTATTGACCCAGGCTGGGGCTTTGCTATGGGGTGGAACTACGCGTTGAGTTGGTTAATCGTTCTTCCTAATGAACTTGTGACGGCTGGGATCACCATTTCTTATTGGACGGACCCAAATGAGACAGGGACTCCATCAATCAACGTGGGAGTTTGGATTACCATTTTCCTATTTTTGATGTGCGCCATGAATTTATTTGATGTCGAGGGCTATGGAGAAGTTGAGTTTGTGCTTGGCATAATTAAAGTAGTGGCTATTATCGGATTTATCATTCTTGGCACTGTAATTAATTGCGGTGGAGTGCCGACAGATACGAGAGGATACATTGGAGCAAAGTATTGGCATGATCCAGGAGCTTTTCGAAATGGC
>PEDP01001032.1:0-14685 GCA_002918395.1 Erysiphe pulchra | reverse complement strand
TGCTTGTAAATTTTGCTACCGATGAGAGGTGAATATCAGGTAAGTCTGTTTTAAATCTCGATGTAACAAATCTAAATACTGCTAGGCTTCTATTGTCGTGGCTCATCGAAAATCGGTAAATCTTCATTTATGTTGTTGTTATATTAAATGATCAATTCTCTAAAATCTAGTCTTCGGATATAAATTTCATCAATATCTCGCTTCATTTGTTATGTTCTGTGTTCTTGGGGCTGTTTTTAGATACAAATGTACTACATGTGCTTGTACTTGCACCGCTACGTGTAAATGTCACAATTAGTTATGCATAGTTGCCATGGTGATAATTCTAGCGTCTTTCCAGGCTCATGATCCAGCTATTTCCTAATCAGGCAATTTTGCTAAAGTTTTCGCTTAATGTTCCTAATCAAGTTAGTTGTATGTGAGACTTAACCAAAGTGTATGTGAGACTTAACCAAAGTCAGAAAATGCAGTCCCGTGACATTTTTAACCGAGATGTCAACTTAACCTTTCCTCAGATTCACGTTTGCTCATCCCAAAGTTACCCGGAACCCCATCCAGATGGAGCAGTTACTTTGAGCAAATAGCTAAGATCATTCATGACTTTATGACGACATATTTCTAAGATGAGTGTGTGAAAACTATTAAATTTTGTGCATTTTTAATCAGTTAACTATATTTGCCCGGATGGCATATCAAATCCTCTTCTGCAGTTTCAATAAAACGCAGTAAGCTTTGTAAATACTACTTAGAAAAGTCCTATAATCTAAGGCCTCGGTCTTAGCGTCATCTGTTAATTAGAAAGGATTATATAAAGATAATCCGTGCATGAAGCTTATTTACAGTGGATCTCTAATAACCTGTCGCATGAACATAAAAGTTAAGTTTCCAGGGGATTATCTAGTTGCCAGAGCAACAATTGGGATCAGCCTTAAAATCTATGAATACTGTACTATCTCGAGCCGTAAGACCAGTAAAAAGTATAACTTTTACCCTACAATTCTGCTGAAAGACAAGGAACAAAGTTTCACTGCTCTCATATCGAGACAAAATTCGACCACTTTGAGCAACTCGTTCGTTGTCTGTTATGCGCTCGAGAATGGGATTGACGTTCAGTTTCGGTATTTCGATGTCTTTGTCTCATAATAGGATCTAGTATTGGAGGGTCGGGGACTTGCTGTTTTGTATCAGGAGGCAGGCGTAAAAAATGCCAGTATGGATGGAAGTCGTTAATCATGAGGGCTATAAAAAAATGCCGTATTTCAAGGAATACAGATGATGTACATTGATTTTGAGAAACACGCACTTTGTTGGTATACCAACAAGGCATACCCATCGACTTGACAAAATTGCCTGTACAGATGTCATTACTGCCATCTCGAATTTGCTGTTCATCATCTTGGGCATATGCTAGCTGTTTGCGGGTTATATGAAGAGCACAGTGAGATATTCTGCCTAAAACTTTGTAAAAAAATTGCCCTGAAAGACCAGCTGGTTTACCTGTTAGTGCGATTCTCGTTATTTTGATCTGATGATGCCAGCTCGATGGAGGCACAAACAGATGTTAAGTTTTTGGAGGGCGATCCAATCCATCTCTTAAGCGCAGCATACGTACCTTCAAGCCTAGAGGTCATGGTTATGTTCTCATTGAAATATTGATTTGTCCAGGCATGTACAATATTTCTGTATTTGAAAATTAGTCATTGGCCAGGCGCATAATCAATAGTAGCTTGTTTAAGGCATTTTTTACTATATCTTTTTGTTACTTCTGGAGATGATATTAGTGGGAGAATGTGCAACTCCCCACTATTACAATTGAACTCAGTCTTGAGTTCCTCTACCCGATCCAAGTACTCCTCAGGAGTTTTCGAGTGGACAATATCTGAAGAAAATCTTTCATATTCCTCCCATCATCCCCCGTAGCAAAATTTGCTCTGTTTCTTACCATCAAGTTTATGCATATATGCCAGAAACAAATTATACGTTTCGTATGCGTTTCTGAAAAATGCCGATCAACTGCGTTTATCAACGCCATTTTACAATCAGTCCCGATAACAGTGAGGATCGATTAAACTGATAGAGAGAGCGAAGATAGGATATTGAAGTGTCATAATCCCGTTCAATCTCACTATCCAAGAAGCAGTAGACAACGGTGAACGAATGGTTCATATTATCAACTCCAAGTATGTGTAGTAGCGGAATACTAAACTCATTTGTTTTATTAGTAATCTAATAGCAGAAGATCTGGATTTTGATTGAGAGGTTCTATAGATCGTGTATCTGCAATAAACAGATGATTTATGTGACCTAAAGTGTCCCTTCCGTATTTAAAGAATACTCTTCCTTCAGATTGTTTGGTGATCAAATAATTGATCAATAACTCAGAAGGTTATCTACCAGCGCGACTAGAACGTGGGATCTAGTCACAGATATTATATACATCCCGATGACTTATTTGCAACCTTCCTGAATGTAGGAATTCTTATGTTATGATGGTTATTGACAATGGCCATTTCTTCATCATTTAGGCGATGATGCTCTGAGAATGCTGATGGAACATGAGGTTCATGGTTGTGAACGAGACTGTCCGAGTTAATATTTCCGTTCGCGCCCCTAAGGAAACAAATCCCCCACTACCTATCAGTTCTCTCTCTACCCTTTAATCTAAAAAGGGCAACAAGTATTTTTTGATAGCCTCTATCTTTTTCTTGACTGCTCATTGATGTCACTTCGATAGCTGCCACCCTTCTTACAATTCAAAATCTTTACGATGCATACTTTTATTTTCTCTAAATTGCTAATGATATAGGCATATCCAGCAGCTCTAGCATGGCTTCGAATAACCTACAATTCTTAGTGAAGAGTATGATCCTGCTGAAGGGGGTGAAAGAGGTGTGACTATAGTCGGCTCCATTGCTGTATAGATCAGTAAAAGAATGAGTTAACAGGACCACGCACTTTACGAGCAATACTATTTCGTAATTAATGTTCACCGCCCAATGAATTCAGTACTCAAAGGCGGTGAATGGCTATTTCAAAGGGGAGTAGGGGGGTCGTATATAATTCTCATTATTTTAAGTAGAAAAATTAAGTCTCACATTTAGATGGAAACCACCTTTCTTTTTAGCATACCTTCGTCATCTATGAACCATGTCTCATCGATCCTATGTCATGCTTCCGTTAGGCGAAGAACAAGCACTAATGAGCTGAGCTTTTGATTATTTAAAATGTTGGCCTCGGTTGTCGGTTGTTCCCAGAGAGTAATGGTTTCCTTCAGAAATTCGCATATATCCTCTATTTCTTTGATGTTCTACCAATCGCATTGTGTCCAGCACCCCTTTCTGCGAATTACCTTCTAGTGAGATCACAGTGGCCCATATGGCGATACAATTGGAGCAAACATTGGATTTTTCAAAGTATTGATTTGCTCAAAGATTAGAGAGGGAGTGAAAAGTTCTCATCTTTTTTGGAATAATTATTACTCGTTTCGAAAATGTTAAGCAATTAGTCGACTTCGAATCTTTAGATTAGCCGAAATAATTACTGATTTAGCTCGTATTTTAATAAATATTGATATTCCCTGCAAATGATCACCGATACCAAACTAAAGGAAGAGCACTGTATGTAGTAAGATTAATGCAAGATTAGTTCAAGCGTATTGGTAAATTACCCCTTATTGTACAGGGGCCATAGGCCAGGGGCTCTTCCCATTCTTTTTTTCCTTTTTTTCTATTGACTCGAGCGGAAATGTGAATCATAGAATTTAATAAACCTTTACACAAAGACATTAATCAATCCATACTATCTTAGGGCATGTCGCACGTTCAATCCGTATGATTCCCATCCACTCTTTTATTAAGTAAATCAACGTGTTAAATATATATATCTTTTAAAAAATAGTACTATATATCTTTCCTTCATTTCGTTCTTTGAGCCTCTCGAAATGTTGTTTCTAGCTGTAGTCGTTGCCATACTGCCAGCCCTGATTACAGCAAAAGGTCAACTTGGATTTGCACTTGGGAATAAAAAGCCTGATGGTTCATGCAAATTTAAATCTGACTACATTGACGACTTAAAATCTCTCAATGCATATAGTAAAATCGTTCGAATCTATGCTGCGAGTGACTGTGATGTTGCGAAAGAACTGCTACCAGCAGCCCAGGAACAAGGTGCAAAAGTGGTTTTAGGGATTTGGTTAGTGCATTGAAATATTTCAAGATCTCTACATTGCCGATTTACGACTTAAAGAAGCTGATGTGTATAACTAGGCCTGATACCGATGATAGCTTTCAAAAAGATAAATCTGCAGTTCTTACATACGCTCCTCAATATCCAGATCAAGTTTATGCCATTACAGTAGGCTCGGAATCTCTATATCGTGGTAATTTTACTGGCGAACAGCTTCTCTCTAAAATTCTTGATGTTAAGAATTCACTTGGAGGCAAATTTAAGGTGGGCACAGCTGATTCTTGGAACAAATTTCAAGATGGTACGGCAGATCCAGTGATCAAAGGTGGAGCAGATATTATACTTTGTAATGCATTTAGTTATTGGCAGGGTCAAACGATTGCCGATTCTTCTTCAACTCTCTTCGACGATGTTTCTCAAGCTTTTGGACATATTCAGAGTGTGGCTGGAGGTGCTGATAAGGCCCCAGAGCTATGGGTTGGTGAAGCTGGTATGTAAATCTAAATATACGACTAAGGTAACGACTAACTTTAAATGATAATCTTAGGTTGGCCCACAGCTGGTCAACGCTACCAGAACGCACAGCCTGGAATAACCGAAGCAAGCACATTTTGGTCTCAGTCAATTTGTGGTATCCGAATGTGGGGAGTTAATATCTTCTCTTTCGAAGCTTTTGACGAGCCATGGAAACCAAAAAGCGTGGGAACAGATGGAACAGCTGCAGATGAGACACATTGGGGTGTATTTAACGCTGACCGAAGCTCAAAGTATACTTTATCTTCATGTTAATAGATTTTGTTCATACTTATACGCCTAAGGGTAACAAAAATATTGATTGTTAGAACGTAGGGTTTCATAATAAGAAAATGTAGCCATTTTCATAATATTAAAGGAATAATGGGTCTATACACAAGTATACAATAGCATTTCAATCATAGTAGGAAAGCTTCAAACCTATCCTAAAAGTCCTGACAATTTAATCATCAAATTCCACATGAGAATCCTTACAACTTCAGCTCCCTCAGTCTTTCAGCACTGGTTGTTCAGCCTTTGCTAAATTAAAAATTTAAAACTCAAAAAATTGCTGCATTCAGTTTCGCATTAGATGTTCTTGTATTTAGGGATGAAAACTACTGGAATTATTTATATCAAGCCTTCAATCATGCTAATACCATGAGAATCAATCATACTTTTTAATTTATACTGTTGTCACTAGTCAGACGCACTTTTTGTAATAAAAAATCTTTCGAATTTCGAGTTAGAGACTCAATAATCGGGTCAATTCTAAATTGAACTTTTATACGAAGTAGTTGGAGCTGGAATAATGCGTAAGGGCATAATTGTGCTTTTCTTGATGATTAATAATGCATAATTCTCACGTGGAAACTTGAACCATTCTCCAACTTTTTTTCTCTTTCATCTTTCTTAGGAAAAAAGTTCATCAAACCAAGGACCACCTTTCTCAAGAAAAATCATTTGAAGACACTTTAGTGCGGGCAAGAGGAGATGGAACTACAAATTGCTGTTTTAGCTCCTATCTAGACTATTGATTCCTCCCTCCCCATATTTTTTCTAGCGGCTTGTAGCAAAGCAAGCCGGTGGTCTGAACCTCGTTATAACAATTCCATGGATTAGCACTTTTATGACCGATAACAGGCGTCGATATGAGTGCGGGGCTTATCGGCGCAGACTAATTGGCTGACCTCTCTTATGGAGTTGTATTCTTTATAACGGGGGTTCAAAAATTTTGCTACTATATTCTACCAGCCACACATACATCCACCCCTGGTCTGTCGGGGGACTTTGCATAAAGCAATGTTTTACTTTTCTCTGCAGCCTAAAACCGGCGTGCGCTCACATTCTAACATATGGGAGTTTATATTTACAAATTTCCCCCCTTACAGGAGAAGGAATACTCGGTCCTCTTCTTTCTAGGCGGTTTGAATGTCAGTTCTTTGGCTATCTGATCAAATGTCGAGGCTCCATTCTTTTTCTGTATAACGAATGCTCTTCTCACAGCATCTAGAACACTCAATATAGTATGAATGTATGAACTGCGCTCTAGTTAAACATTTGCTCCTTTTCCCTGGATCACATATAATAATATACATTTAATCTCAGTCAATTTCGAAAGATAAGTCTTGGCGCTCAAAAAGTACTAGCCTAAGGTTTTTTAAGAAATTTTGAGTTGGTAACTTCACCGAGAGATACAGTAGCAGGCGACCCCAGGTATCGTCTGCGCTGATCTCGACAATGCAAGTATACTTGTCGTCTTTACTCGTTAATTCCATTCATAAATTAAAAAAAGAATGTGCGAAGGCTTAATAGAAACTAACGAATTGGATCTGCTAGAAACTAAGCAGTGTATTCATCATCAACACCTCCTCCTGCATTGGCAGAGGAAGGACTACTGGCTTCGTCGCCAGCAATCTCGTCTAGCTCTACCGTCGAAGAAGAGGAAGAAGCACTCTCGCCAACTCTTCCTCCGTTACCTGAACCAAAATTTAACGGTCACATAGTGCGGGTTCCTTCTCCCCGGACACCTCTTCAAGACAGTGGTACTGAACAAACTGGCTACTTCACTGCAAGCTGGGGATCACCATATCAAACAAGTCCATCTCTTCAATTACGGTATAGTCAAAGCCGAGCCACCAGTAGCGAGGAAGATTCAATCGAGGCTCCTTTTCACCTTTTCCAGCTACAAACACCGTTTTTAAGACCGGCACCTTCGCTCATAAGGGGACATACGGACCCAGATATCATAAACCAAGATAGGCTCACGAGTGCTACGGTTCTTGCCAACCGAGCAAGGAGAAAAAGGCTAGGCTTAACTGAGGATTGGATAAGAAAGCATACCTGTGGGGATCTAGCGGAAAGCAACCATTGGCTTAGTGACGGTGAAAAGAGTGACTCCTACTCTTTGACAGGATCTCTTCTCAGCACAGAAAAACATCTTTTTTTGGAGAGGAAGATCCTCAAACCCCCACCCTGAAATCATATTTTGACTCGCTCGATTTACAAGAACTCACAAAGGTGCATAAACGACAATTATCTGCAAGCACACTCCGCCAAGAGGATTTCTATTCTGACTCTGAGTCTTCAAAACCAAAACATAAATCCTTTCAAAATCAAAGTTCAGTGATGGATACAACTAATAAACCACTACCTATTCCCTCTTCAGAAGAATGGCGAGCAGCAGCATTACCATCACCAGTCGAAATTCTAGCTCCTACAACTATCGCCTCAGTAGAGTTGCGGACTAAGAAAAAAATACCCTGGGGTGGCAAATATATTCTTATTCTCCTACCTACAGAAGATGATCGTGGGAAAGGAGGTTGCAAACCTCAACCAATGACCGACAAGGATGTACAAGATATGTTGATAAATTGGAAAAATTTAGGATACCATACCCAAGGATTTGATCTCGGGCCTGAATGTTCAGATGACGAAGAAAGTGCTCAGGGACAAAGTCGTACAATCTGGCCACTAACTCAAGACATTTTGGATGAAAAGATCAGAGGGCAATTAAAGGTCAGCATTCCAGACAAAAGAGGTACGTTAGAGATCCTGCCTAAACCATTTGTTGAGTTCCACAACAATGATTACATATGGTTTTCAAAAATCATATTCTAACAATTGAATTTTTAGATTGGGATAGATATGTTCAGCAGTTACAAGAAGCCAAGTTACGTTCCCTTGGTGTATCTCTCAGCGAGGATGAACCAGTGCCTCAGCCTTTCAATCTCACTTCCATCCCAAATCTGAGTAGACGTGCATCAGTTCAATATCCATCGCTACCTTTTTCTCCACCGATTCCTACCTCTTCAGCCGGTAGCAGTCATATAAATCTCAATCACAATCCATTTTCTCCTGTCATGATGCCTCCGGGAGCTAGTATGTCAACAAATCATAGTTCACATCCAGCGTCCATTGCTTCTCCGCTATTGATAAATGATCTTAACCAGGGAAAAAATAATCTATATCATTCAAACTCGTTTACTACTAACGACCGACCGTTTGGATCGCCTTTTCAGCTTGCTCATCAACAGTCACCTATTTCATGGACACCTGGACAGACATTTCATCAACAAGGCTTAGCATCAGGATGTCGCTCACCATCAAAATTAAACCTTGGTCCAATCTCATCACCTTTAATTTCCTTTAGCCCGGAGAGTTGTTTTCAACAGATGAACGACTCTACACAGCAATTGCAACAACGACAAAACATGTTACAAACTCATGTACCACTTTCACAATCACAGCAAAGTATTAACGAGACTTCCCCACATCTTGAAGAGGTTAAAGAGCATGAAGATGAAAGGAGCCGTGGTGCGATGAAAGCTCAAGCAATGGAGACACTACAGGAAATTCGGCAAGAAAATTCTAGCTTACAAGAGGAAATTGAAGCTGCTGAGTATCACCTAGAAAGTCAGATACAACGTGAGCTTGAACATAAAGATTACAGCCCTCACTCTGAGAAAGGAAGTGGTATGTTAAGAATAAATATATTCCCTTGTCACGTTGCAAACAAATTTTTGTCGTGTGAAAATCATTCTGCTTTTAATCTTATGCTAATTATGAAGAAGAGCTCATTTTACATCATCCGCAGCCACATAGTCGAAACCATTCTCTATTTAAGGACAAGGACGAAAATTCTGTTAATTTCATCGATATTCATTCACAAGATAATGATTGTACCAAACAAGTCGACGCGCAATGCATAACCATCACATCTAATGAATCTTCTACACCTATAAAATCAATGAAAAGAGTATATGGCCAAGCTAAAAATGAAGATGAGTATGCATGGAATGACAACCGAAGTCCTAGAAGTTATGGAAGCAGTAAAAAAGTAGCATACGAAAATGTTAATCATAAACCCAAGGCATCATTTTCAAAATTAAATGTTACGGCCAAAGAATTTACTTTTAATCCCTCTGGTATTTCTACTATAGCAACTGCAACATCTTCATCAGGATTATGTTACCAACAAAGCTCATCTTTACCTCTTCAGCATATCAGATCTCAAGGGGCTGAGGGGGCCCGGCCATTTTTCACAGCGTCAGGACCACCTGTGTCAACAAATAATTCTCAAGTAGGTCATATGTCTGGAAATTTTCATCATGGTCAGCTAAACTATCCTCCTATCTTTGTACCTGGAAACGGTGAATTCAATTTTCCTTCTATGACTCCCAACTTCAAAAGTACTTCTATTGAATATAAAATACCAGGCTCTAACTCTATGATTACTGGTATTAATACGCATCAAATTCCAATATTTGGAAATATAGATCTAAGTAAGAATAGTATGGAAAAGCCAAGCAAGAGATCCAAAGCAATACCCATCGTTCGACCAGATGAGACTAAGATTGAAGAAACTTCCAAAAAGACAGTTGGTAGCACAGATAAAATTGATTCTGTTCCTACAATAACTAACTCTATTGAGTCAATTCGAGAGTTAGATGGAACTCAACAAATTGAAAAAAAGATTCCATCATCTAATGTGCTTTTAAATAAGGAGAAAACTTCAGATCCAACTGTGGATTCCAATATTAAAAATTCTAGAGAAAAGAGAAAACAAAAATTACCTTCATGGAGCTTTCCAAAACAGCAGCAGTCTGAAATTTCAGATACTGCCGATTCCAAAGTCTCTAAAACAAATGAACCAGATCGACCCACTTCTCAAGCTAGCACTTCAGCAACTAGCCGTGGTATCTTCCATACTATTAAAGAAAATTTCAAATACTTAGGTCATAAAAGAGACAGTTCTTCGCTATCCTTGACTACAAAGTCAAGTGAGACTAAATCTAACAACCCCCAGTCTCACAATAAAACTTCGTGCGTATCTACAGTAAAAATGTCATCACAATCTAATTCTTTGACTAGGACTTCTAAAGATTTGGGTGCTAATTCTGCTTCTCCGAAAAATAAACGACAAATTTCTAGACTAACAAGTATTTCGGGGCCAACTTCAACTCAAAACTCACCTTCATCTGAAGTAAAAAAAAAAACACATGATACTGAGCAGAATGGATCAATAATTACAGGGCCATACTCTATTAATAAAGCATCTACACCACCTCATTCTGACACACACGAATTCAAAGGCTCAAACAAAAGTATACATAATGACCAAGATCATACTCATCAGATCACCTGTGAAGAAGGAGATTCTTATTCTCATAATAATAATCAGACTGATGTTTCTCTTCCATCACGTCAAGAAAAAGAAGTTCATGGAGTAAATCACTCTAATACTGCACGTTGTATCAAGGTCCCTGATCTTGATTCATCATCACCGATCAGACTTTTGTCAAATCATATTCTCCGTAGTGATGCTCCAAGTCCAAGTCCTAAGCGTTTCCACACTTTGCCAGGAGAAACTAAAATCTTTACAAGAGATCAAGAGAATTTATTTAAGTCGGGACCGTTAAGGACTTTAGCCCAAATTAACAACAGTGAAGTTATCAGTGAATGGGATGATGTCATTAGTGAAGCGGAAGAGTCAAAGATAAAGTTTAGAGCTCAATTCTTCGACAATCATGTCAATAATATTGTTGGTGGAATCTTAGCGGAGAGACTTGGTCCTTTAGAACAAACCCTAGGGACAATTCAAGAATCAGTTATGACAATAGCTGATCAAATCTTAGTTCCTCAGGGCTCTAGAAGTGCTGTTGGTGCTTTTAGTGATGCAGATGATGAGGATGAGGATGGCCCAAGACCAATTGTAAACTTGAGACGAGACAAAAGACTAAGTCAGATTAAGGCCATCATTCAAGAGTCAATCGCTTCTATCAACCTTAGTGGAACACAGCTTACCTCGTTAGAAAATAATTTGGATAAGCAGGATTTGGCTAAAGCTCTTCAAGACATTAAGAATAAACTTAATCAACCCACAAAATTTGATCTTAGCTCTGCTGGATTCCGAGATATAATTAAAGAAACAATTGAACGGAAAATGCCCGGTAAAATTCTTCTGGCTGACGGAGTTAATGTGACACGTATTGCTGATCTTCAATCAAAACTCAGTCAAGCTGAATCACGGCTGGACGAAGAAGTTCAAATCCGCAGAGCAGCTGAGGATCGACTCTCGGAGATTCAGAGACAACTTCGTATATCCTCTGAAGAAGAACATAGATTACGGGCTGAAGTAGATCAACGAGAATTGAAAATTCATAAAATTTTGGATGACTGCGATGCCAAGGTAAGGTCATCAGAGGTAGATCACACAAAAAGTCTCATGCAGATTACTGTTCTCGAGGCCGCAGAAGATATTGCTAAAAAGAATGAGGCTAGTCTTCGAGTCCAAATCCAGAAATTGGAAGACGATCTCCGCGCTTCCCAACAACAGAATCAAAGATGGCAAATGGAGAATGAACGTGCACAGGAAGCCTCCCGCCATTATAGTGAAAACTTGGAGCAAGTCACTCTGACAAATAAAGAGTTAAGACACACCATTGAACGTCTGAAAATCCAATCGGAGGAAAGTATTCGTGTTCGTGAGGTAATGAGAGGGAAGTTAATAGCTTTGCAGGAGGATATGGCATGTGCAGCCCGTGAAATTACCGATGAAAATTCCAGGCGTGCCAAAAAAGAACAGGAACTTATTGCCCGTCAAGAGGTTTTAGATGCTCGTCTACAAGCCGAAGCGCGAACTCGCGAGCGAATGGAAACTGAGATTGAGCGACTTGAGCGGGGAGAGCGTGACGCCTTGCGTGCTGTAAATGAATGTAAAAAACTGGAAGACTTGGTGGCAAAATTGACAGAAGAAAGTCATATCGCCAAAAAAGATGCCATGCGATACCAGCTTGAGCTTACGTCGGCAAACGATCAAATGAATATCATGCGAGAAAATTTCGAACGTCAGATCTTTAATTTGCGCTCAGATATCGATCAGGGTAGATTAGATTTCCAAAATATGCGAGTAAAAAGCGAAAAACTTGTTGAAGAAATAGAGAAGTCTAAAAAAGATTCGGAGAATAATTTTGATATTAACCTTGCAGAAAAAGTAGAAGATCTTAAGACTCAACATAGTCGTCGATTACATAATATTACCGAGGAAGCTCAGCGTCAAGAGCAACATCTTCTTGAGCGCTTATCATTGTCAAACGAGAAAACTCAAATACTTCAAGATCGTGTGGCTCATTTGGAAGAAAAGCTCGAAATTGCGAACGCCGCTGCGGCTGCTGCGGTAAATGCTGCAAAGTCTGCGCGATCGGAATCCAATGCTTCAGCACAAAGTAAGAAATCAGCACCATACGATAAACCTACAGCTATAAGGGCAGATCTCCCTGAGAAAATTTCCTCACAAGCACTTCGAGAAACAATTATTTCACTACAAGAGCAACTACAGGATCGTGAAAGTACTATAGAATCGCTTGAATCTACAGTTTCTAGTATAGATCCAGAAATCGCTTTGAAGATTTCAAAACGTGATGATGAGATAATGTGGTTACGTGAGCTTCTTGCTGTGAGAAAATCTGATCTCAGCGAAATAGTACAGAGTCTTGAGCAGGATCATTGGGACGTTGAGAGGGTTAAAGATGCAGCTATACGTCTTAGAACTAATTTACAGATGCAAGAGCAAGAACTAGAGCGAGCTATTAATGGAGGCTCTGCACTTCCTAGTTTTGCGGCAAGTCTAAAGGATGTTGCATCTCCGCGCGTGGCACAGGCTGTCGGGCCATTGGTAGCTGTACTAGGTAGCTGGCGAAAAAGTAAAACTGATGAGTCTCATGGAAGTTATGTTAATTTTGGGCCTGGTGTAACTCCGTCAAGGAATGATCTCCGATTTGTTGGCGGGATATTAACCCCACCTAACTCAACAGGTCAGCAACAAACAAAGCCAGCCCCTAAATTCAAAGTTTTAAACCCAGTTAATCAACGATTCACGTCTGAACAATTAGCCAATAGACCTCGAGTGGCGGTTAGGGGAATGCCGCCCAAAAAGGTTGGTAATATAAGAAGACTAGGAAGCCTTAATAGTCCTGAAAAAAATAGTGAAACAAACTCATTTGATACTATGCCAATAATGATGGATAGTAGTTATGACCAAGACGCCACGGAGAAGGAATTTAACGAAACTGGATTCCATCAAAGTGAGGTCAATGGTAAGAATGGTGAGAGTGATATGCCTGGATTAAGTGATGGAAGCTAAAACTTTCCATTTTCCCCAGAAATGATTTTTTTAGAATCTTAACTTTGAAAAATAAATGTTTAACATTGATATATTTATAGATATGTATACAAGTACAAGTACAGATATGAATAGATGTACATAAATAACTGACATTAAATAAATATCAAAAATAATCTACTCGTCAAAATATTAAAAATAATATAACTATGAAGCTTAAAGTGGAAATTCACAATCAATTACAAAATTTTTGACATTTATTTTTTAGGAAAATGAAGCAAGAACATTTGTAGATCTTTGTTCAAAGTCATTACTATCTATCATGAAATAATTGAAAAACTTTGAAGTAAAGATTTCTTTTCTATTAGCAGAAAATTTAAACCTTCAAAGACTTGATGCCAAAGCAAATGTTTATGGGCCACGCTAAAAAACCATATGAGGTAAAATATCTCGATACATTTAGGGAATCATTAAATTCTTACCCCCTTTCCTTATTTTCTTACGTCCCTGCCCTGCTCCATTGTATGACCATGCCCTGTCTGTACTAGGGTCCGCAGCAAGCTAGAGTTTGTAAACTCCAATCAGCACTAGAAAATTTATCACCGAAAGAAACCAGGGCTAAAGAATCCACAAAATTACTCTATCTAATTGGTCAAGCCACGCCAGATTTCCTTATTCGAATTAAAATATGGCGATTTCACTACGGAAGCGAGCGCGGATGGTCCGTGCGACCCCATCAAAATGGGCATTTTTGCGCTCTATTCGGGCTCCCCATGAAGGCTACATTGGATGAAATAGGATGAAGAGTAAATTTTTGATGTCGCAGTGGAGTTAAATAACATATATGTAATTTTGAAGCAGTTTAAAGAGGGTTGATGGAAAAAAGTTGGGTCTTTTTAGAGCCTCTGATTGGTTGTTCTAAAATTTCAACGCTAAAATGCCTGACTACGATAAAACGATTGCACATGTTGGCTATAACGATGCGTCGCCATACGCTGCTCGGTGTCCGAGCAGCTGGCCAGAATCTAGTTAGTTCTGACTGATTTATTCTGGGAATCATCAAATTCTTACGCCGTTTTCTTATTTTCTTACCCCTCTCCCCTGTTCTCTCCACTGCTCTCTCCAATCAGCATTAGGAACACTTTAAACGAAAGAGACTAGGGTCTTAGCTCCAACCAATAACGAGAGTCACTCACTAATATTTTTGGACTGAGCAAACCGACACCTGTGAGGAATTTTCTGCCTTTGAACATGCAGCTATAACCTAGGGTGATTAGTCTAGCACGAAGCCAAGAAGATATCACATTCGTAGTGTGCTCGAACTCGATTCCCGCACCTTTTCTCGTCGACCATGAAGGACTTTA
>PEDP01001031.1:0-14682 GCA_002918395.1 Erysiphe pulchra | reverse complement strand
ATCTGCGGACCCTAGTACCAACAGGGCATGGTCATTCAATATAGCAGGGCAGGGGCGTAAGAAAATAAGGAAAGGGGGTAAGAATTTAATGATTCCCTACTTTTATTCCTATTGGTGAAAATATTCTCAAATAAATCGAGGATACATGGCCCCCATATACGGATGGATTTGCCAATTGATACACCAGTCAATACCTTCATCTTGGCTATTTGAAAGGTAACAAGGCTGAGAGCCCCCATCAATTTACAGGGGGTACAGATTAGCAATTACCTTAGTGAGTGAGGACGGATGTTTAGGTAATCTTTAGCTCAAATTTACATTTGAATTGAACTTTCACGTGGGAGTTTGACTTCTATGGAAGAGTTCTTGGCAGTCTGGAACACGAACTTGTGGCATGCAGGAGTGTCCTGTTGTTTAAAATTACATGGGTGTCCCCCCGAGCAAACTCTTCACAAACTGTGCGTGCGCTGAGCAAGTTCTCCAAGAAATTTGCATCCAAGTATCAATCAGCTAGCTCGTCTAGTTATTTCACCGCTGAGATCAATGTTTCTTTTTAAAGCAGAGTTGAATGAGCAGGAAATCCAAAGTACGTAATTAAATGGAGTTATTTTAAAAAATCAAATAATCATGGGACGTGCCAAGAGTAATAGTCAATCCCTACCCGATAGGCAACTACAGCGTTTAATCCTCCAATGGAAATTGCGAAAATGCCTTCCCTTGCAGACAGATGCGAACCTCGGCTCCCTAATTTAACGAATTCTTAACCTCCCTGAATTTGTTCCATGCGTGTTACTTTATCCCGAATAACCCCGACCAGCAAGAAGCTGAATTATGCACAGATATGCTTTTAATCTCGGCTTCTAGTTCAATACATAAATTGTCCACAGATCCCATCCTCGCTAAACCACATTTACTTACTTCACGACAGTTTATCCCTGCTAGTAGTAACTTGGAATTCGTTCCAGGAATGTTATTGGCTTTATGAGTAGTTTAATACACCCTTCATTGGCTACTGAATTAGTGGCGATGGCTCGTTATTCCAGGCCAATCAGTAGGTACGCTTACCTTACACTTCTGAATTCTTCCAATATTAAGGAGGCTCAGAATTACCCTATGGCCACGGTAGAAAATGTAGGTGGAGCCCCTAGTAGGGGTATAAGCGAGATAATCTAAGCCTAATAAAGCATGTTCTACCACCAAATAGAGTTTATCCCCCGTATTTATGAAATTTCTTGGCAAAAAATGTATAGTGAATTCATCCGACAGAGAAATTGTAGCTGGGTCAATTCTTCTAAACTAAGCCTAATTTATATATGATTTACTGCATAAATATTTATGCGATCACAAGATTTACAGCAGATAATAACTTCAGTCCTCAGTACTTTGTCGGACCCCCATCAGCAGCTACAACCGCCTAACATCTAGCCGGCATGGTCTCAGTGAGTTTGTCAAAGTATTCAGAGGCCACAGAGTCCTACGCTTCCTTCACAACTGGTCGAAGTTTAACTTGACATCGTTTTTTTCCGACGGCCAGACTTGGATAGTTAAACTAAATGTGGTCTTTCATACAATCTCAAACAGCCTCTATCGGATTACGGTCTGGGGAGTTAGGAGGTCAAGAAATAGGCGCAATGGCCCTCTCTCCCATCTCTTCCATCGTCTTAGCTGCCGAGTGAGGAGTAGCATTGCTTCTATTGAGGTGTAAAAGGTGAGATCTGAGAAGAATTCATCTATGCAAATAAACAGTTCCGAAATGTAATCTCGGTCTGCTAAAAGGTCGACCTTGATAATAAATATATGTATATAAATGTACTTACTCGATGATTGTAAAATATTTAGTGTGTAAGTATGAAAGATATGGTAGTGACAACGCAAAGCTACTAATTATGGTGAAGGTAAGTATAATTGAGCAGACGTGCGACGATGATTTGTGAAATCGATGGAAAATCAATTGTGCATATTTTGACCTCATTTTCCAGGTGTCAAATGGTTTCTGAACTTTGCTAGCTCGATGCTAGCAGGGTCATATCCCTGAAGCGAGAGTTGAGAGTTGTCTCCACTTTTACCCAGCTACATTTATACATTTTCTACCGTGGCCATCGGGTAAATTTGCAGAATTTCCAACACGCCTTTTTTTCAAAGTTGGAGAAAGTAAGCGAGATTTCTGCGTGTTGATGTCACCACGCATCTTTAAAATCCGATACATCTCCCTCACTTCGTGATATTCGACTTTTCTTCCTCTACAAGTTAGTGCCATCAAAATTACCATTAGCGCCGTTTAGACTTAAAATTAACAATTAGTTAGAATTCAAACCTTCCCCACGACGCTGAATAATCATAAAGCCCGCTAATATTCCATCACCACCAAGTTTGAAGCCCAACATCTGCATTCCACTTAGTTTAGTCTTCAGCTCAGCAACTTTGTTTAATCAAGAATTGTATCTAATACCATTTTTACTTCGATATACTTTATTTAATCACTTTGTTTATCTTATCTATGTTCGATTTCGACCACATCATTCGAGAAGTCTCATCTTGCGTTTATCCTTTGTATCTGAGACTTCTACTTAGTGACTTACAGCTTAACCTGTACTGCCTTCTGGCTTCGGCCTGATCCGATACACAACATACAGTAGACATAAAGTCACTAGTCTTGAGGACACTAGCGGGGATAAATTGTCGTAAGAATAATATTTTTAGTCGTGAAAATGAGGTTTATCCTCGCTGGATAAATATTCGGAAAAAAATTATTTCAATTTTTGAAAAAGGATATTTGAAGTCAGGCTCCACTTATGGAAATAGAAAGGAATAAGTAAGGACCCTCCCTCGCCATCAACAAGCGAAGAGGGTCTCTTCTTTCAGTTCCATACCGTTGATTTGTATCGTAACATCAATTCCAAAAATTCTAAAATTTAGGGCCCTGGCAGTTAGAATGAAGGGGAAATGTAGTAGCATATCAACATAAGAGATATATAAGAAAAGTATGCAGCAGCACGAGTAGAATATAAGCAAAATTCAGCGATGGGAAGGGGATAGCTCGATCATACATAGGCCGATCCATCACAAATGAGGTTTTTTGGACAAAACGAGCTCCTTGCTGAATCCAATACTTGTTCAAAGCTTGTCAAAGAGGAATGCAAACGAAAGAAAACTGAAGCCTTTTTGTACTTTCTGAGTGTGAAGCTTAGCAAAGCTTATTATCAAAATTCTACCGATCTAAATTTATTAGTTGGTCTGAGGAAATGCAAACTAAATAAAATAATCCTTGGCCCGAACTTATTACAAGTTGCTATAGCAACGGAATAATAAAAAGACCCAATCCGCGTTTCCAAATATTTCCTCGCATAGCTTTATACCCCTGCATAATGCTTAGAGAATCCTCGAAAATTTTGGCGCGGGGTGTTCTATGTGTGACGGTTTGTTTACCTTACCAATCAAAGGAATAAGAATAAAATATCTATTTACATCCATTTCATGAAACCTAGTTTCGAACTTCATTTGAATATATTTAACAAACTCGGAGAACTTTCTATTCTCCAGCACCAATATCGTGGAATAGAATATGAAAAACAATCAAGAGAAAAGAGAACTCTATATTTAACTTTTTTCCTTGATAGTCTTCCTTAATAAACCACCCTCTCTTTACATATTCCTCCGAACTAGATGAAAATTTGAAAAAAAAACAGCTGATGTCAAAGTTACAACACCATTTCTACGTACCTAATGCAACGTTATTACCACTTCAACAAAACTTATCATTTTTAGTTTTTCTACACTTGAAGCACAAAACCAAATTTAACTGGAAGTGAAGAGATGAGAGCATCCTTATTCAATGCCTCCATTTCGGGACTCTCTAATCATCCAGCTCTTCGTTCTTAAAGCTTAGAAGAGTTGCTGTTATCACTCAAGTGATAATCTGTCAGAGTAAATAAAGAAATAATGTAATCATCCTTGCCTTATTTTAAGGATCTATTGGATGGATATAACTAATTAATCAGCTTGTAATAGATACAAAAGTCATCTAATCTCGCAGATTTCATTACTTCCTAAATAGTAAATTCTATTGCATGATTTGATTAGATAAAGAAAGAACCTTTCGAGCATTTTTTGTTGAGTACATGATAATCTTTTCGCTAGTTATCTCTCTCTATTCCTCACAAAAGCTAGGATTCTCGCTCAACTTTCACCTTGATAACCAGAACCTCTTTAATTATCGACTACAATAACGAAAAGGCGTCTTATTTAAGAAGAATTTCATTGAAAATAGTTATCCAGCCCTAATACGAAAATGGTAGTACATGAATTAAATAGGTTCGTCGCTTTTCTCTCTTTATTGGACAGAGAAGACCAGAGTAAGAAAAAAAGAACCGGTTGCAAATTCCGATTGTTAAAATTAGTTTGAAATGAAAAGAAACCAGTGAATAATCTAATGAACTTCATCATTCTTTTGCGTATAGTTCACATGAGATCATGGCAGAGCTCAAGGCAAATCGGACCGTCGTTTCGGGCATCTATGAAAAGTGGAATATATCAATTACATCGGTGCCAACTATGGGACCTCTCATGGAATCGTAAGAAAAGCACGAGAACCAGTCATATGGTTCTTATTCCTATTCCACTCCTCTCTCAAAGTTCAAAGCCAAAAAGTTTAACAATAGAATGCAATGAGGTATATTGACTAATTATCAGCTATTCTATATCTTTTCTTCAGACTCTCCGATAAATATCCAAATGCTCGTTTCGTGAAGGCTCATCTAGACGTTACTAGTGATTTTTGCCAGGACTTTCATTTGCCAGTTACATCCCGTTACGTTCTTTGCAGAAATGGAAAGATTTGCGAAGATGTACCGAGTAAACATCCTATATGGCTTGAGAATTTAATTAAGATGACCCTTGAACCAGAGACAATTGGGGTTGGCAAATCAAATACAGAAAAATAAAACTAAAATCGCTCGACTTAAAATCTTTCAAATCACGATGAATACAGCTAAAATTTTCTCTTTACTGATCCGACTCTTCACTTTAGCACTGCAATATCTACTTTTAAAAAGCGTGTTTATATTCATCTAGTTATTATCCTGAGGAGCCTTACGAAATCTGCAAAATGTCTTACAAAGTCAACAACCCGCTATGCTAAGTTATCGGCGATGAAAATTTCACTTAAATTATTCTTTTAGTCCTAAATTTGGCTAAAGATGTATTTTATGGTTTCGAGAATGCCTTAAATTCTATTAATAGGCTCGTTCATGCCTAAGATTAATAGACTCTTGTCTAGTCATTGGTCGCGGGATTTTTCCCGTTTGGCGTTCACCAAATATCAGTAAGCTTTAGATTATTTATTGACCACTGATAAAGTTGAGACAAAAATGAAGATGAAGCTTTATATTTCTTTCCTCGCTACTACACCTTAGATATACTAGCTTTCAACTCAGTAGTGAAAGGATCATTTTAATCCAAGTACCTGAATTCTTTGTGACTAATACTTAAAGTGGCTTACACATCTCCTTCATCTCAACATCTTTATACGTCAATTTTGCCAAATGGTCAAAAAAAATCATAAATACAAACATTCACTATCACAAGTGGGACCTGGAAATGCAATTTTTATCTTAGATTATGGGACACAGAGATCAATTATCGATTATTGGCTTACAATAAGAATGAATATGTGAAAGGTCTTGTAGAAGGCAATATAAAAATAACATCTCACCACCCCTTATTAAATGTTCCTAGAACCTACATTTCATATTGAGTAGGAAGCAAACCATTAGAATAAAAAAGGGGGGTCTTGTACTGATAACACTGACTACGGTAATAGTCTCATGCACATAACTTGAAGGGAATCTTTTTTTTTAAAAAAAAAATAGTTGAAGAGATGTACTGCACAGTCGGAAAGCGGCTACATAGTGTAACTTGAGAATGAGGATGATGATAATAGCTCTAAGCCTCTTATAGTTTCATTACATACAGTGCAACGATCTCAGATTGAGTACATGAATATGACCTGTCTATCTCACTTAATTACATAACGTGCTGTACACGCGAGTAGGGTACACTTTTCGCAACACCAACCCACTTCATTTATTAACGGTTTGTGATGGTCCATTGTACAATATTAATCATCGTCTTATGATACATTTCAGGTAATTGTTTTTCTTACTATCGGATTTCTCCTGACTGATTTATTTTGAATTAATCTCTCTCCCACAGTATCTAGAGCGTCATTTTCTTTCTTCGGTGAGATAGTCTTTTTTTCACTTAATATTTGTATTATGAAGGAACGAACACATAAAAAAAAAAAAATTAAAAAATTTAAAATTTATCCTATTTCTATTTTTTGTCGATGAAACTTTCGATGTTTATGTTATTGTGTTGGATGACATGGCATGACATTTAGATAAAAAAACCCCTTCCCTCACCATCTCGATTTCTATCTATATTTTTTTTTCAAATAGATATCCCATCAAAATCATCATGTAAGAATATTCTTTTAAAAAAGAAATAAAAAGAAAAAGAATTTAAAAAAGTATTAAGAAAAGAGTAGTAATAGAAGTAACAGTACAGCTATTTTTCCAAGTTCATATATAATTAAGATAATAAAAAATACATCAAATAATACTAGTAATTTTTGTTCCTTCCACTATTAAGCCGGTTAAAGTATATAGAAAAAGAGGGGTTAAAAAAAGAATTTGGTGAAAAATATATTACAATTGAAATTGAAAATTTAATATATACATCAAAAAAAAATTTCTCGTTATATATTTGAAGTATTGTGAGTCTTTTCAACTATTTCAAGTAGAGTTCTTAATACGTTCAAGCCTCCTAACTGAGTCTCGACAGTACGACCTCGGCCTCTATCGTTAGGATCTGATGCCAGTGTGCTGTTGTCATAACGGCTCTTAATATTGTGCTTCTTGGTTTCTTCACTTCGGTTTTTACTAACAAACTTCCAGTCTTGGGGAACGCCAAGACTTCGATAGTCTGTAGCGCCGGACGGAATTATCGTTTCATTTGGTTCAACAACATGGTTAGCTGTAGAATTTGATGTAAAGCCCCACCAGCCTCCGAACCTTCCCCGAGAATCAAGAGTGCTGAGTGCAGCATCTGCATTGTGCTTTATCCAAGGTCCATATCGTTGGCAATTATTGTTATGCCACTCCCAAATTTCTTGAGTGTTATTTGTTTTACCTTCTGGCACAGAAATTGGATCAGTCAATTCTGAGCAAAACGTTGTTAAATGATGAAAAAATATGCCTTTGAAAGTCTGAGAGTCTTGTGAACATGTAGCAGAAGCGTCGCAGGCCTCTTCAAGTATTCCATTACGGCCTAGTCCATACCATTTTCCAGGTTGATCACTTAATTTACTTGCAGATGATGGGTTAGGCATGCTTGCGCTTTCTAGGTTCCAGCCTGTAGCCCTAATAACGTTGCTAACGAGCTTATGACCGTCTTCAAGATAGGAGCGATCGCCTGTTGCTTGATAAAGTCCATATTGACCAGAGAGTATCACACCCTGGTTATAGGTGTATACCATCTCGTTTCGTTCATCACATTTAGTGTTATTGGAAAAAGTTGTGTTATATCCTGAAATATGATAGCCATCAACAAACAAGCCATCTGTATTGGTCATATTACTAGAATATAGCCATTTGTAAGCATCAATAGCTGCATTAAGATATTGCACATCAAGTGGACTTTGAGCGAAATTATTAGTCAAGACATTGGAAACTGTTTTTTGGTAAGGAGAATTATCATTATCCCCCGGAAAATATAAATACATAGCTATTGATGCTGAAATATAAAGCTCATTGGTAATTGCATTTTTATATGGAAGTAGGCGATTGTTCCAAATCATACCACCGCCACAGAGTGTTGTATTCCATCCACGGGATGCCAAGTCCCAGAATACGCGAGCTCGGTGTGCAAACTCAGGCGTCCATTGCTTTCCGTACCAAGCACCGCCCATAGGATCAGGAGCGTAACTCTGAGACCGCTCATTGATAAATCGTATAGCCTCAATCCATTCCAACACAACCCAGAGCATATCATCATTAGCTTCTTGTCGCAAAGCAAATATATCTTGACCGAAGTGTGATGCAGATAGTTGTGAAAAGTATCGATTAATTACATTTGCTGCTATGGGTAGAGAAGAGACCTCGGAAAGTGAGGATGAAAAGGTGCGCAACGAGCCGGAAAGTCCGGTTCCTATTACGGCAGCTGTCCAATCAATAGCAGTAGGCCATACTCCGGGCCATATTTGGAAATAATCTCCTTGTAACACATCCACCGCATTAACTAAAGCCACGTATGTGTCGGATTGGATTGGCTTTTCCGGCAGGCGTAACTGCCTATTATCTGAACTATGCTGAAGTAGACATGAAGCGGGTGTATTGTGATTTTCAATAGCAAAGGTAATTGATGTGAAAATAAAGATTGTCAGCAGTTTTGCGATGCCAAGCATGTTTATGCGAGTAATCCGCCAACCTACCGACTGAAAGAAAAGATATCAATATTCCAAGAAAGGAGAGAAGTAAAATGTTTGTATATAAATATATATGGATAAGAATAAAGAGCGTAGCTTTTAAAGAGAGAATGGCGTAGTCCAAGAGACGGCACAACTTGGCGATGACTTGATATACTCGCAAAAGTTGGTGCGGAAGAAAGTCCATCTGGAGTTTCTAGCCACTGCCAGGGATCTTGGAGGTCTAATCCCCTTGGCATTGGTGTTGCGAGGGGTTGTAGTATTAAGTGTAAATATAATCAATAAATTAGAAGCTGCTGTTGCTGGATAGAAAATATCATATGCAACAAAAAGGAGGAAGAAAAATAAATATCATCGTGGCATCTCAGCTCCATTGTTGTACGTTACAAGCTCCAGTTGGTGCATTGATTCATTCCGAACTAATCAACAAAACAGCTTATTTTTGATATGTGACGCAGGGAAATGAAACAATAATGACTCTTCACACGCAGAAGATTAGTAATGGATGATCAATAGAATAAAGCAATTAGCATTTATATATATTAGGTGGAAGTTTGTTTTCTAATTTGAGTTTACTCGTTGGGTGAGTTTGTGACGATATACTGTAAAGGCATTTGTTTGCCAAGCGGGATATAAATTACGAAGGTCGGATGGTAGTATGGTATGCCGTCCAGATCCTTCTCCAGGGTAGAGAATGGGTAGCCTTTACCTCACTCGAAACAGGAAATGGTTGCTTCGAATCCTACAGACATGACTACATTTGTCACGGTGGATGTTTACCAGACGGTGAAAGCATTTCCGGACATACCAGTACTGGTAATTCCTTAGATGCTAACGGTTTGGAGGTGATCAATCATAGAAAAGCAATTATACTTCGTAGTGACATCTACATTGCAATCTGATGGGTGTATCAATGAAAAAGTTGATGATAAATAAGTACTATTTCTGTATCACAAATAACCTCACTGCTGCATATACAATAAATGAATTGAAAAAGGCCTTAATAAATAATACATTTACATAAAATATAAATGCATAAACATATGCAACAGGGGAAATACCCTCCCAGCCTAATGTCTCGATCGATGCGTTTTATGTTTTATCTACGAGAAATATATCTCCACATGTTTATGCGGCAGGGAACATACCCTTTCAACCAAATTTATTGAATTGTATACCTGAAATATAAAGCATATGCTAAAAGAAATTCTAGCTTATCAGCTCTTCACAGACCTTTTACAATCATGGCCATTGTCTTTGGACTACTTTGTACATTTCGCAAAACAACCTAACTGCTAACGCGCTAGATTGCTGACTCAAACACGCTACTATGGGGGTCAGTTTGCACAGACGTTAAACTTCTATAAAACCACACAGCACGCAGCACACTGTACATCTACTTAGAAAACAAATCGACCTTCCAGCTCATCAGATGTGATGTTTGCGACCAAAGCAAACAAATCTTCAAATACGTACCACCATGCTGATTGAGCTAAAGTTCCTCCCAATCTCTATCCAAAAGCCTTTCAAAGCATACTTTAAGTTTTAGATAGCACTTGACTGCTATTATCATAATATCAAAAAAATACCTAAAGATAGCAATTTTGATACAATGTGCTTGATATTTGAAAGCTACTTCGAAGGAGAAGAGTAGCGAATGGAATGTCCCACAGAATGAAACAAAACAACTTTTAAGTCCGTTTATTTAGAAAACCCCAAAAAATCTTTAAACGAATATTCTGAATTACTTCTCTCAAAACTGCGGAAAATAAAATCCTACCTTAAAACACGCTACCAAGGCGCTGATGCATTCCATGGAAAAACTCCTTTTCGCATGTCGACGAGATGTTGAAGCCTCCTCTTCTGCATGTCTTTAAAGCACTTCTTATCCCAAAGAAAATCACACATTTTTTCATGTTATGGCATCGCTGTTCCTCATCGTATTGCAAGTACGGCAAGAGGGTGAGGTGGAGCTGTGAACAACCGAAAAAAATACTATTTTTAGCCCCTTCAGATATTCAAAATGTATAATTGAAAATCTTGACTTGGTAAAAATGAGGGTTCCATAATTTATTCTTCCAACAAATGAATAAATTTGTGAGCTAGTATAGGGCCTAACTTGCAAGTATGTTATCTATAATTTCCAGACTCTAAATAAGTAGCCTTAGAACTACTCGATTTGTGTTATTATCTTCTCGACTGACCAAACCAGCACAATTTCTCAGTAAGGCTAACATTAAGGATTAGTTAGTTTCAATAACGACTAAACTTCAAGAAGTCTATGATCTTGATAACCACAGTGGTAAGCTAAGGACTATAAAGGAACTGTGTTACATAAGTATCCCGACGGCAGCAGTGGTGTTTTACGTAAAAATTTACTAGCTGAAGGTTTTGGTGTCAATTTACATCAATTTGCAGCCCAGTTTAGGTAGTGGCGCCAACAATCTCAACCACAACCTCAGCCTCAATCTTCCCCTATGTTGACACAAAAGAGGAAATAAGTTATTTAATCTTCGTGGTCGGGCACACCCGAGTCCTTTGGATTCTATATCGCTAGATTAAAAGCCAAAATCGAGGAGGATCTAAACATGTTAGGTTCTAATCGAGCAACCTGTCTAAGCATGATTGAGACTTTGCCAGAAACCAAACAGTATCTTGTTGGGAATTGTTTCGAACGCGGTGGAAATGACGGAAGATTTCGCTGGGAGGAACTCTTAGTGCACTTTCCAGATCAATTCGAAGATCGAGAGTTAAAAATGGCAGCAGGTCAGGCCTTGACAAGAATGCGGCAAGGCAGTCAACAGTATTTTCTTAATTTTCTCAATGACTTTAAGTACAAACTAGCACAGTGTGGCGGTAGCAAATTTGGTTCTGTTGGAAAATTAATACATCTCAATGCTTGTATCAATGAAACTTTGCAAAGAGCATTAGTGTATGTCAAATTACCTCCCTTCGAGAGTTATAGTCTGTGGGTTACAGAAGTAGCTGGAAAGCTGGAAGCTCTTCCAAACTACAGGCTCAAGGGGGCCAAATACACTAAAATCTGATACACCTCAGACTCTTCTTCAAGTACGGTACAATTTAATACATCAGAGTCTTCTGGCAGGAACTCAGATGGTGAAATAGAAATGGGCGATACTAATACGATGTTAGCTTCAATTCACGCTAAATTGAACCAGGTTGTGGTTAGACAAGCTAAATTTGAGCAGCGGATTAACCATCCTACTGGAAATGCAAGTAAAAAACCTCGAGCTCCCTGGAGACCCAAAGATGAGGATCTAAAATTAATGCAAGAGGGCCGTTGTAACCGTTGCACCAAAAATGGACACTTGGGTCTTGAATGCCCGAGCTTTAGAGCTTTCAATCGTTTTGAATCTCGTACTAACATGGTTAGTATTAAAGATGTTAACACTAATGTAAAATCGGGAAACGAAACACCCTGAACACGGACGCGTTCAGGAGTAAACATAAGGTTAATTCATTAATTCCAATAACTGATTATCATGATTTAAATAAAATGCGTGGTCCACTGTTTCTAGTAGACTGTTTAATTAATAATTCATTTTATTCTAAAGCGCTAGTAGATACTGGCTGTCCTTGCTTTGCTGTAATTAACGAAAACCTGGCGCACTTACATAACTTCAAAACAATATCAATTCCTCCTCGACCCTTGACTCTCATGGATGGTAAAACATGCGCCCAAATAACAAAATTAGCATGTATATCACTAAACATTAACGGCTCGCTCCATAAGGCCCAAGGCTTTGTTGTGCCTAAGCTTGAATATCCTACAATCCTCGGAAAACCTTGGTTAGAAGAAAATTATGTAACAAATTTTGCAAAAAGGCGTTGCTTACGTATTGGTAGCCGCAGAAAGGGTATACTGGTTCATGCGACTGATGAATCAGGTCACAATACTAATAAAAAATCTATTATTCCCGGTTTCATTACAATAGGTAACGGGGATAGTAACCAAAACTTTGCTAAAGTTCAGATCAATACAATTTCAGCAAACGATATGTATCATGCCTTAAAACCTAAGATACTAGTCAATCAAAAGGAAATCGAAGATAGACTACGTGATGAAATTAAGCATTTTGCAAATCTCTTCACTGGCGATGACAGTAATACTGACGTTTTACCTCCACATCGACCTAATGTAGATACAAGAATTACCTTGCAAAAAGACGAGCAGGGAAGAGATAAACATATTCCCTGGAGCCCTTTGTATAATATGTGACGAGATGAACTAATGGTTCTTCAAAAGACACTGTCAGAATTTAAAAAAAAAGAGATGGATTCGCGCAAGTAGCTCATCAGGTGGAGCGCCAGCTTTATCTGTCAAAAAACCAGGTAGTGGTTTACGAGTTTGTGTTGAATATAGATCCTTAAACACAATAACTGAACGGGACCGTTATCCAATACCGTTGATAAATGAAAAATTGAGAATGGTAGCTAAAGCTAGATGGATTTCCAAAGTTGACGTCCGATCAGCCTTTCATAGGCTCAGAATAGCTACTGGTGACGAAAGTAAAACTGCCTTTAGAACACGCTTTGGAGCATTTGAGTGGCTCATCACACCATTTAGTTTAGTAGGCGTTCCAACTGCATTCCAGCGTTGGATTAATAAAATTTTAGGAGACATACTTGGAGTGGTTTGTGCAGCTTATCTTGACGATGTGGTAATTTTTTCCGAGGGTGACCTTAATAATTATTTGATAACTGTGCATCAAGTACTTTCGCGGTTATCTAAAGCTGGCTTAAAGCTAGACCCTAAAAGGTCCAAATTTGCAACAAAACGGACCAAATACTTAAGTTTCATAATTAATATCAGTAAAGGGTTCGAAGTTGATCCCGCTAAAATTAAAGCAATTCAAACTTGGCAGCCTCCTGTTAATGTTAAAGCAGTCCGTAGCTTTCTGGGCTTCACCAATTTTTACCGTAAATATATAAAAAGTTTCGCTCAGAATGCGATTCCTTTACAAAACTTAACTAAAAAATGCACACCTTTTCTGTGGGACAAGTCGCACCACGAGGCTTTTGAGTGTCTAAAATAAAAGTTTACAAAGGCCCCCGTTCTAGCCTTGTGGCATGATGATCGTCGCACGGTATTGGAAACAGATGCTTCGGGTTAGGCCACGGGAGGTTGTTTGTCACAATATGACGATGCTGGCTCATTACATCCAATTGCCTTCTACTCAAAAAAATTATCACCGGCGGAATGGAATTACGAAATTCATGATAAAGAACTTCTTGCTATCATCCGATGTCAAGTGAAGAGGGAAATTAATTGGTCTCCATCAACCTTTTATAATTTTAACAGACCATAGAAACCTAAAGTGCTTCTTCACAACACAAAAGTTAATCGAGCGTCATAGCCGCTGGGCGTAACTCTTGTTACAATTCAATTTCAAGCTAAAATTCCGCGCTGGAAAATACGCTACCTGCCCAGATGCATTATCACACCGTTGCCAAGATACTCCTTTGAGTAAAGAGGACCCACGCCTTAAAGGAAGAGTATTTCAGCCCTTAAAAACCGAATGGTTAACCTCAAACTCAAAAACCCTCCAAGCTGAAATTTCTTTTGTTGAAACCAATAAAATACCCATGGGCAAACAACTCTTTGAAGAAGAGCACCTCCAATTACCTTGGGATAATAGCTTTTGAGGATGTTGAAGTTTTGAACTTACTCTATAGAGCATTATGGCAAGATTCTAGGGTTTTCCCGTCCGCCTTGAGCTTAAAGATCTCAAGATCAGAGTGTAATCTTGATCCAAGAGGAGCTCTCTGTCTTGAGGGTCGGTTGCGGATACCTAATTGGGAGCCGCTTCGAACTGCCATTATTCAGAGAATACATGATTCTGTTAAAATAATTAGGTCCAGAGCACATCTCATGAGTTGATATTGAATATAATAAAACTTGCTGTAGATCTAACTGGGGTTAATTATGATGAACTGGGGCGTTTAATTATTAGGAGTTGGCGGAGATTATATACCCTGTATTTATATTATTTGTTTTGTTGTTAGTTATTGATACACGGATTAAGTGTAGAAACTTATAAGGTAGTGAGTGGTAGGCGTTACTGTAGTTCTTTAGTTTAAATCTTTTCGTTATTATTGTATAACTTCCGTTCACACTGTTTACATATACTGTAATAGGTGTATAATTTTAATAGGTTATGAAGCTCGGTGTCACATAC